>JADRCD010238040.1:0-27110 GCA_019843815.1 Montemys delectorum
AGCAGTGGCTGGTGTATCTGAGATACTTTTACTGTAGTTCAGAAAACAAAATAGTAGTCTGTCTTAGTAAGGGTTTTACTTCTGTGAACAGACATCATGACCAAGGCAACTCTTATAAAAGATAACATTTAACTGAGGCTGGCTTGCAGGTTCAGTGGTTCAGTCCATTACCATATAGGTGGGAGTATATCAACATTCAGGCAGGCATGGTGTGGGAGGAGCTGAGAGTTCTGCATCTTGAGCTGAAGGCAACTATGAAAAGACTGACTCTTCTGTACTGGGTGGACCTTCAAAGTCCATCCTGACAGTGACATACTTCCTTCAACCGGGACACTCGTCCTAACAGTACCACTCCCTATGGGTCAAGCGTATTCAAACCACCACATGGTCTAAGCTAATGAAACATCAGAGGAAGATGTCAAAGGAAAGCTGGTGAATACAACAGAAGTACTGTGCTAGTACTCTGGTACTCCAGAGTGAGGTAGAAGTTGGCACACAATGTCAGAGCACAGTATAATGAAAAACAGAGACTGGCCATGGCTCTGAACCTAGAGTTCTCTAAGATGTCTTCATCTGAATTCTGTGCTTGATGGTCCCTTCTATGATACAGTTTTATAACTACACATCACAAAAATTTAGGTCATTTTCTTCTTAAAACATTGGAATTAATCACTTTTCTCATTTAGTTCTTTGCCATGGTAATGAAACATAAACTAACTCAGTACTCCAGTATGCCTCTTGGTTTTGCATGTTTTCATTTCTGCTTTCCATACCTCTGTCTTAATTTTGATGTGTCATAAGTCTCTCCTAAATAGTTCCCACTTCCTTCTCTACCTGTCTTCAAGCTCCAGCAGTAGGGGCTTCCCTGCCTCAGTCTCCTCACATTAATTCACACAAACATTTATCAGATGGCTATTAAGTTCTAGGCATTGAATTAGGATAGGTCATGCAAGAACTCATGGGAAAACATTTAGTTCTTTTCATATGCATATTGCCTAGAATAAACCAACCAAGCCAACCAACAAAGAAACACTGGGACTATGAGCTGAATACATCATTACAGATGATCAGTAATGAGGATGGGCACTAGCATTTTCAGTATCTGTTGGCCATTGTATTTGTTGTTTTGTGAGTGTGTGTGTGTGTGTGTGTGTGTGTGTGTGTGTGTGTGTGTGCGCACGCGTGGTTTTTGGTAAAGCTTATCTCAAGACTAGGAGGATGATAGTTTTAGCATCATTTCACAAATAAGATGACTATATGTTCAGGTATATAGTTTCATATATGTCCTCATGTTTCTACATGTTTTCATGTGTGTATATATAACAGTGAAAAAAGAATTAAGATGCAAATAATTTCTCTCTTTTTAACTGTCTGAACTGAGTTAAACTTTTACATTACAAAGCTCCTTCTATTTAATACAGAAAACTTCTCAAGGTTTCTAGTGCTGCCTAAATGTTGATTGTGTGCTATATGTGCAACACCCATGTTGTGCTCAGTACCGAGGAAGTACTTTATACATAATACTCCAAACAATTGTTTAAAAAAGTGACCTTAATGAACAAAGTATGATAAAAAGTATCATAAAGTCAAATCAGAACGTGATATGCCAGTTGTTCTAAAATGCTAGCAGGTACTGCATTTTTTTCATATAATCTAATTATAAAAATCAAAATTATAGTCAATATCATGACAGCATGATAGTGGCATGTATTAGAGTAGCATTTTGACTTCTGAAAGTTACTTCAGAGAACCATCTTATGTTGTTTCTGTCACTCACCTTCCTCACACTGGTCCCCTCAAATAATAATGTTTTGTTGCATTCTGAAGCAAAAATCCATTTTTGCAAACTCAAACTGTTTCACTCATCATGCATTAATATCTATTCCCTATAAATTATGCAAATTTTAAAATATTTCTTAATTTTCATTTATTAGAGAGTTATTAAAAGGTAAAAATCAATGCCTTCATCAATCTTCTTTTATTATACTAATTATGATTGAATCATGGTATCTATATATCTAGAGTTCACGGACATATTGCCTGAGATTCGGATACCTAAGTCAGGCAGGGTTGATCAATTCCAAGTTCCAAACCATCATTGTAGGCATAACTTTTTTTGCAACCTACTTTTAATAAGGGTTTAATCTCTCTTTTTGCTCAACATCCAGCAGAGGTTGTGACCTTAAAGAGAAAAGTTATTAGGATATGGGGGGAAATGGGCTGGTCCAGCAATAATTCTTTGGGGGTGAGCTCAATCTACTTTGGCAGAAGTTTAGTCCTGTATGAAACACTGAATGTAATTCAGCAGCTGCAGACCAATTCTCTAAGCAGACAGATGCTAGGCATAAACCTGTAGCCACAGTCCAGTTCTTTGAGCAAGCAGGCACCAAATATCTGTAGTACAATCCTGAAGAACATGCTGGGCTCATCAACAGGCCTGAGGTGAGGCCACAGAGGCAGCTAGCTGCCATAGGAACCTCACAAGCAGTTTTTGTGTGAGTTTCTCCCAATGGCAGTATTCTATTTTCTTCAGGATAGCAGGCCCTCATGTGTTTACTTTAGCAAGACATTCTTTTACCTGTATTCCCCAGAAAAATATCATCTGACATAATTAACTTTCAAAAGAAACTAGGCATTTCCACTTCATGTGATTTTTGAATGAGAAAATAAATATTGTTCTTTCAGCAAATATTTGCCATAATATTTTCCAAATTTCTGGAACCAGTGTTAGCTTCAGATACTATTTCAACTCTAGTATTCATACTGTATCAGAGTCCTTGAAACAAAAGAACTTGAGCTCTGATGGAGGATATCAAGCCCACTGTCTCTAGAAAGTATTAAACATGCTTGTTATAGCCCCATTGAAGTAACTAATAGCTGAATACTTGTTTTTATCTTATCTCGGGCTGATTACTGCATCTTTCTAAATTTTTCATGCAACTGACAATTTCTATTTTGGTGCAGTGCAGAATTGCATTAAATGTTTCTAAAATTGAAAAGAATTTTAGATTTGAGTTAATAAAATTCTTTAAAATTTATTTCAAATCAACTTGTACTTCTTTTGCAAATAGAACTACTTACATGCAAAACCACCAATCAGAACAAAGTCCAGATTTTAGAAAGAATCCATTTGCTAAAACTATGAATTGATGTTCATAACCAAAAAAATTGTCTCTAACCAATTTCTCCAATGATTCTACATGGTGCGGTTGGAACCTGCCTCAAGCTACTTCAGTCTTTACCTATCGACTGGTGATATTACCTCTAGACATGACTTTGACACTATTCATTGCTCCACTTCTGTGTCCTTCCCTACTGTCTCTAGGTCCTTAGAATATAGATTGTCTCCCATAGTCTTTCTTTCTATTATTTTAAAGAATTTTGAGTTTCTTTCGCATATATAATAAATCTTAGTGATTTCCCCCTTCCCATTTTTTTTTGTTCTGATCCCTCAACTTCATTGTCTCCACCTTTCCTTTTACAGATTACACACTTAATACTCATATCTTCTTTTTCTGTGTCTTACTGATTTAAACTACCTTCCTCCCTAATGAATTAGGCATTAATTACTGGAGCAAGGTCAAACTACATGTGCTCTCACCACTGAAGAAAGTAATATTTACTTTCTCCAGCAATCATTAATATCAATAGTCTCTCTGATAAGATGATTCCTCCATCAGTGATGGTTAGTCTTTTTTTTTGTTTTTAGGTTGTTTCGGTTTGACTAGTTTTGTTTGGGTTTGGGTTTTAGTTTTCTTTTTGTCAACTTGACATAAGGTAGAATCATCCGTGAAGAGGGAGTATCAACAGAAGAATTGCCTAAACCAGTCTCACCTGTGGGCAAGTTGTAGGACATGGATTTTGTTGGTGATTGATGTTGGTGGATGCTGCCTATGCTGGCTTGTGCCAGACTTGTACCAAAGGCTCTGGGTTACATAAAAAGAAAACTAAGCAAATAATTGGGAGCAGGCCAGTAAAAAGTATTGCTTTACAGTATGCTTCGGTTTGCTCTCATAGGCTCTTGCTTTGACTTTCTAACCTCAATGACAGACTGTATTAGGGACATGTAAACTGAAGAAACCACTTTCTCCTTGTGGTGTTTACAACAGCTATAGAGTACAAACTAGCATCAAACATTATAAAATGTTGACAAGTCCATTGTTGTGTAAGTCTATTTAAAGGAGATATCTCGTTATGTATATCCATTAAATACTGGATACTCTCCAAAGAAGCTTACAAGTGACACTTAGATTTATGGTGAGAAAAAAAACCCAGAGAGAGGCATCAGTATCATAATTTGATAAGTAAGGAAACCAAAGCAGAAGGATGAAAGTCACCATCCTGCCATGAAACATACAATTGGAATGGAATGTTCAGAGAGACTTTTGAACTTCTTGTGTGCTCATTCATGTCCTCTTCACTTAACACATGCCTATCATGGGTTAAAAAAGGATTACTTATTTGGAGATTCCCAAGACAAGTAAGTGTAGAAATCCTTACAGATGAGTAGAGTAAGAAGGTGAGACAAATGCATACATACAAAATCATTGACTCTTAAGAGACAGAAAGATAGATCAGGTTGTTGACCTCACCACACCACACACTCTCTTCTAGGGGCTCTACCAAGGACCTGCTCCTGTCATTCCTAAGAAGGACCAGCTATAATTCAGTGACTATAAAGGTACATAGTCATGTCTTCCTAGATGGTGCCAAATTAGAGGCACATATTTGCATTTTTTCCAGACGTTCCATGACAATTACATTGTGTGTGTAAGTTAGTGTTCCTTCTTCATAACAGATCATAACTGGATATTCTTCTCTATCAGGATTATTAGCCATTTTCATAATGTTTAATGACACACATCAAGGATTTAATCTATGTCTTTCTCAGAGCATGGCAAGTACAAGCAAACTGTAATGGCCCCAGAATACAGGGTATTGAATTTCAAGATAAAGTGGATTATAGTAAATATTCATCTTTTTCAAATTGATAAAATGAAATGGTAAAACATTTCAAACAAGAATTTTAATGTGAATATTAAATCGGTGTTAATATTTCTTGCATTCTAGCATCAAGGAGCCTGGTGACAGGGTGATTATTCAAGGGCTATAGCTTATCTCATCAAGTTGTTGATACATTAAATTGCTAGTACTTTCTGTAGAATTATGGAGAAAGAGCATTTTTCCATGTGAAATGACAGAAGTCAATTGATCAGCTGTGATGGATGATGCTAGTTTTTAAATGTGGTTATTTTTCTTTTTACTTTACTTGGGACTGGAGTTTTCTCTGTCTTTGTTTCATGCTATGTGAGTTATTTTAGTTGTTCAAACTATTATTTTAGAAAAAAATGTATTGCCTCTTAGCAGTTTATAACTGTTACCACATTTTCTAATGTAAAGCATTCATGACTGCATATAAATTAAGAAAGAATACTAGGAAAATCCAAACAAATGTTCTGAGAGTCAGAGGTACACAACATGCTACCAAATCATGCAAGTGTAAAAGAAACAAAGCCGGCAAACCTTCTAGATTATCAGATTAGAACTCTGAATTTGCCATCTGTCTCTTATACTCTCCTTGGATAAATCCTACCAAATGAAAACCATATCAAATGGAGACAAACTTTTGTTTTGTTTGTTTGTATGTATGTATGTATGTATGTATGTATGTATGTATGTTTTTGATCTTACAAGCCTGATAAAACCAGATAAAACCTAAAGAGAAACACATAAGCCAAAAAATAAATAAATAAATTCTAGGAGCCTATTAAATACTAGATGGGTTCCATGGTAAGACCATTTGCAAATCAAAATAACCAATGGAGATAAAAAGTAATACATCATAAAATAATTCCAGGCAGTAAACCAAAATACCTTATCACCAAAAGAATAATAGCATGTTTCATTTACTTTGTCTACTTAAAATTCAGAGTTATTTTTCCAAAGCCTGTCTAGTACTAGAAAAATGCATTAATGTAGCTTTTAATTAAATTTAGGCTTAGTTTTCTTCTGTCTTTGCCCTGAATGAGTATTTATTTTTAATTAAAAATAAATATGTTGTATTTTAAATGTGTGTTTTCTCTTCTAAATCTGGACAGAATGCTGATAGGTAATTAGTTAAGATAATTTCCATGAATTCTAAACAATTCATTAAACAAAAAATTGTTTTGTGTGGTTCTTTGTACTAGGCCAACTTCTACTGTAAAGATCACATGGGAATTCATAATTGAGTCATTATTTAACTTACTGTCCTTTTTGATTGAACTTCAGGTTAGCTTACACCCCACATTTCTTCTTTTGTTTTTTAGTAGAAAATTCCAGGAAGCCACCATCACCCATCTTTTTCCTTATTAGAACTCAATTGTCTACTGTTTTAATTTTGAGTGTCTAAATATGTTGTCAATACTCTTTCTAACTCTGAAGCGGCAAGGAGTTTGACAATGCTTAGAATTGTCCAGATTTAGGATTGCAGTCTGACTCTACTGAGAATAATTTAGTTGTAGATAAAAATGATAATGTCAACCCAAACAGCAGCTTCCATTCATTGAAACATCACTGCCCATCTAATCTGTGTTTATTAAAATGCATGTATCAAAGTCCCATAACACCCAGAGGAAGCTCCACTCCCAGGCACTCTGACACACCCAGGATCAGAGGTGAGGAGGAACAAACATCTGTCCCAACACTGGGAGTAACTGGGACCAGAGAAACCAGGCACACAGGAACTCTGCCAGCCCAGTGACTCGGGTTCCTTCTGGTCTGTCTGGGCTGGTGTCCAGAGCAGACCTTGGGCTCAACCTCCACAGCCAGTCCCACAAAACACAGAGGAAGCCACACTCCCAGGTGATCTAACAAGCCCAGGATCACAGGATCCCAAAATCACAGGATCACAGAGACAGCTTGACTCTGAGGAATTCTGACACAACTGGAATCACAGGAAGGACAGGCTCCAGTCAGATTTACCAAGGGCAGGTAGCACTAGAGATATCCAGATTGGGGGGGGGGGGTGCAAGTGTAAGAAAATAAACAACAAAAACCAAGGTCACTTGGCATCATCAGAACCCAATTCTCCCACCATAGCAAGTCCTGGACACACCATTACACCAGAAAAGCAAGATTGAGATATAAATCACTTCTCATGGTGATGATACAGGACTTTAAGAAAGACATAAATAGCACCCTCAAAGAAATACAAGAGAACACAGGTAAACAGCTAGAAGCCCTTCAAGAGGAAACACAAAAATCCCTTAAAGAACTACAGGAAAACACAATCAAACAGGTAAAGGAAATGAGTAAAACCATCTAGAATCTAAAAATGGAAATAGAAACAATAAAGAAAACAGAAAGAGAGACAACTCTGGCGATACAAAACCTAGAAAGACATCAGGAATCATAGATGCAAACATCACCAACAGAATACAAGAGATAGAAGAGAGAATCTCAGGGGCAGAAGACACCATAGAAAACATTGACACAACAGTCAGAGAAAATGCAAAACGCAAAAAGCTCCTAACCCAAAACATCCAGGAAATCCAGGACACAATGAGAAGACCAAACCTAAGGATAATAAGTATAGAAGAGAGTGAAGACTCCCAATGTAATGGGCCAGCAAATATCTTCAACAAAATTATAGAAGAAAACTTCCCTAACCTAAAGAAAGAGATGCCCATGAGTATACAAGAAGCCTACAGAACTCCAAATAGACTGGACCAGAAAAGAAATTCCTCCCAACACATAATAATAAAAACACTAAATACACTAAACAAAGAAAGAATTTTAAAAGTAGTAAGGGAAAAATGTCAAGTAACATATAAAGGCATGTCTATCAAAATTGCACCAGACTTCGCACCAGATACTATGAAAGCTAAAAAATCCTGGGCAGATGTCATACAGACCCTACAAGAACACAAATGCCAGCCCAGGCTACTATATCCAGCAAAACTCTCAATTACCATAGATGGAGAAACCAAAATATTCCATGACAAAACAAAATTTACACAATATCTTTCCACAAATCCAGCCCTACAAAGGATAATAGATAGAAAACATCAACATAAGGAGCAGAACTACACCCTAGAAGAAGCAAGAAGGTAATCTTTCAACAAATACACACAAACCTAATTCTACCTCTTACAACATAAACAACAGGAAGTTACAATTACCTTTTCTTAATATCAATATGAAAATTAGTTGATTGAAATCCAGTAATATGAGGAATTAGAATTTGTTGATTGTCATCCAATGGTCTCTCTAATTTGGTAATTGGAGAAATAGGTCCAACATTGTACAATCTATATATATCTATATGCTTGTTTGTTTGTGACAGTGTCTGGCTGTGTACAACATAAGGGTCTTGAAATCTTGCTTCTACTATATCAGTCTCTCTATTAATAGTATTGTTTATTTCATGCCTTTACCCTATACTATTGTTTTCAGAACAGCTTATATATTTCAAAAGTATTTATATTCCCAAAAGAGATGTAGATGATTAACTAGGGAGGTTGCTTGTAAGAGAACAACAAAGAGTGAGACTGAATGCTTTGCCTGACGTTTGTAACTCTTGTACCAAGTTTGAAGAAGAGGACTTTGTAAGTTACTCTTTCTCTGAGAGGAATGCTTTTCCAAATTATCACAGCTAATGAATCAAATTCTTACCCTTACCTAATGTCTGTGCCACCCTCCAAGCAGAACCATTGTTTATTGAAACATTTCTTGAATGACTTTATGGATAGACCATCTTAATACCTACACCATTTCTTAAATGAATGTTACGTGTTCTCTGTGGGCTGAGAATAAAGTTACTCACTCAAGTCAAATAGTTTTGACCATAGCAGGAAGTCTGTATCCAAAAATAGAGCCTACAATTCATTTCTTGGTGCAGCAGAACTATCAACTCTTAGCTTAGGTACAATGCAGGTAAAATCCTTTGTTGATGTGAGGGTCATTGAAGTAAGCCTTATTATAATGAAATCCAATGTCAAAAATTGTTCTTATTTTGGGCTTGTACCACAGTAAGAGCCAAGATTTTAAACTCTACTAAATACAAAACAAACAAACAAAGAAACAAAAAGACTTTATATATTTACATTCATTTAAGGAAATACCAGTAGTGATATATTAGTTTGAAGTATACTATTAATATGTTTGGAGTTATTTAAAATTTATATTGAGAACAATATATTTTCACTATTGCTGTAGACGAATATCTACATAAGACTTAAATTGATTATTGTTTTATGTCAAACAACTTTTATAATACTTATTTTTATTTTTATAATATTTTATAAATTTTAAGGAATATGACAAAAAAGATGTTGTAGGTATTAAAGGTGGGATCTCTGGGAGGAGTGGGGGTACAAAAGTGAAACAAGAATGTGATTTATTTCTATTTACTTAAAATATGTTTTTAAATGTTAACAAATTCAGATAAATTGAAATCATGTAACTTTTCTCATCATAATGCAATAAAAGTATAAAAAAACTTTCAGCAAAAAAAATGCATGTTTCTATTTATTATTCTAAAAAGCTCATTGAGATATGGCTGAGAGACATAGTACTTATAAGAAACCTGGCTCCAACTTCAGCACAAGTCAAATTTCTGACTCTACACTTCAAAGTTATACCAAGTCTTATCTTTTAGTGTGCTAAGAGCACAGAGCAAAATCAGCAACTGGATATTAGAAACAATAAGTCTTTTCAGAGTATATTCTCTTCAACTTGTAAACAAACAAACAGACAGACATACAAACAAGCAAACAACTACAAAAACAATAGAAAAGCAAAAGAAGCTCTACAGAAGATAAAAAAAGAAACACATGTTCTTAGAAAACATTCCTGCAATATAGGAGGTATACACAACAATTTGCATATTTTTCTTTTGATACTGAAATATAATGAGCTATGTGTCCATGTCTCCATCTCATCTTGGAGATAAAGTGCTAGAGGCATGGGTTTTAAACAGTTCTAAAAGGCTATTAGATCTGTAGCCCTCTAGGAGTTGGGCTCAGATATCATAGACTCTGACAACCCTCACCATTTACCCCTGTCCTATATCAATGCAAGGTGCAAGACCAGGTGCTCAGTAAAGGTGACAGCAAGGTACCACAAGGTGCCCAGCCTAAAAATTGGAAAACGCATGGAAAAATAGGAGTCAAATGTATCACTGCTTTTCTAATCTTAAGCCCTCATTTTTATGAAGTGTCATGATGGACAATTCCCAGACACTCTGTGATACCACAGTATTCAAATGAAACCTTGGGCAGACTAGCAGTGACTGTACATTGTCAATAAGAATGACACATCTGAGCATGAGAGAGCATTACAAGGAGGAAAAATGTAACATATATGTAATATATATATATATATATAGTAACTATCTTTAGCTTGAGAAATAAACATTGGCACAATAGTACATCAATATTTTTGCATTTTTCATGTATTATTGATTGTGTAATATCTACAATAATGGTTTTTATATCTTGCTTTTGCTCTATTGAAGAGGACTGAAGAGTGAATGTTCAAAGCTTTTAAACAATGATACTGAATTTATGATGTGTTCCCTCCTTGCAGAGTGATGACAGAGTACAATATACTGTTCTAGAGCACTCACAAATGTCATTGTGAGATCAGATTCTCATTCATTTGTGGCAATATCTGCAAACACAGAAGGCTTGACTACAGTCAATTCATACCAGCCTCCTGTCAAGTTGTTTCTTACCTGTGTAAGACAATAGGGTATGTATTAGTTATCTTCCTCATCACTTACTAATTTAATTTAAAACAATTTGTGGCTCACAGTTGCAAAGGTTAGAGTCCATGACCATCGACCATCATGGCAGGAGACATGGCAGTAGGCAAGTAGGCATGATGTTAGAGAAGATGCTGAGAGTTTCCTTCCTTGTTAACAAGTAGGAAGCAGACAGAGAAAAGGAGCAAATTGGAAATAATGTGGGTTTGAGAAACCTCAAAACCTATCCTAGTGATACACTTCTCCAACAAAGCCATGTACCTCCCATCCTTCCCAAGCAAGTCCACCAAATGTAGGCTAAGCTTTCAAACACAGGAGTCTATAAGGGCTACTACATATTCAAATAATCATACTTAGCTTTATGATTACTAGAATAATTCTGCATGTCTGAATATATTATTGTAGATTATCCCATATTTTAAGCTCCATCAGAAGATTTTTAACATGAAAATAAGACAAAGGAAGTTTCCAACTGTTGCAAAGTATACATGGAGATAACATGGAATTTCCAAGTTAATAACAGGAAGGTCTGTGCCCAAATAATGCAATCAGAAAAATAAGTCCACCATGGATACAAAGTTATATTCTCTTCCTTTGATATGCTGCAATTGCAAAATATCCAACACTGTCTTCTAGATGCTGTGGGTACAATATTCATATGATGCTCATAAATGTACTCAGTTACACACATACCAAGAAAAGATATAAGTGAATATTTTAAATGGGTCAATAAAAGTACAAGAAACAACCACAGAAATAAAAATAAAAGAGATGAATTACTGTTATCTAGTTCAACTGTGCTTTGTGGACATCAAATTTCATTCTTACAACAAACCTGAAGGAATTGAACTATTGAGTGCAGACAGAGATTTCTAGTGCTGAATATAATAGATAATCTCCTATATCTCCATGTTTGTGGTCTTTTCTTAGCTGTTTTCCCATTGCTCATAGTGGCGCATCTTAGTATTATTTAGAAGACTGAAGGAAGGAGCTAGAGAAAGGGCCCAAAGGAGCTGAAGGGGTTTGCAACCCCATAGGAGGAACAACAATATGAACTAACCAGTATTCCCAGAGCTCCCAGGGACTAAACCACCAACCAAAGAGCACACAAGGAGGGACTCATGGTTCTAGCCACATACATAGCAGAGGATGGCCTTGTGGGACATCAATGAGAGGAGAGACTCTTGGTCTTATGAAGGCTCAATGCCCCAATATAGAGGAATCCCAGGACAGGGGAGAGTGAGTGGTTGGGTTAGTGAGCAGGGGGAGGGGGATGGTATAAGGGGGGGTTTCAGAAGGGAAAAGGGGAAAGGATGCAATTCTGTGGCATTTGTCTGATTCTAGCCTCTGAGGTACCATTTCATCACCTGCTTATTTAATTTACCCCTTACATTTGGACTGACTTTGTATATGATTATACAAATATGCCCCATGCCTACAGCAACTGCCAACACCTGTGGAGGCTAATGCCCTGCTACTCCTGCTCTAGTGTGGAAACTGTGTCACACCATCCATTTTGCATGGTAAGACTTGGCAAAACTGCATTTGGGCACGCAGTCTTGCATGCTTTTGATCCCAGCATCCCAGCACCAAACTCAGGTTTTTCTTGTGTGTGTGTGTGTGTGTGTGTGTGTGTGTGTGTGTGTGTGTGTGTGCTTGGTTTTTGGTTTTGGTTTTGATTTGTGGCTATTTTGTTTTGTTTTATTTGTTTGCTTTGTTTTGTTTTTCATGTGTGTTGTATTTGTGTTTTGTTTTGTTTTGCTTTTTGTTTTTTTTTTTTTTGAGACAGGTGTCTCTACATGGTTCTGGAACTAGCTCTGTAGACCAGGATGACTGCCACGAACTGTTTGCTGCAGGAATCACTTCTTTCATGAGATGAATAGAGTTCTGGTTAGGTGGACAAAAAATTCAGCGGATGACAGAGTGGACACAAGGAAGTGCTGAATCTGAATGTATTTCTCAAAAATGTCATCAGACTTTTACAGTCATTACAAAAGAGAAAAGAAAAATCTGGCAGCTTAGCTGTTGAGGTACATCTGAGGCCATGTAAAACACACTGGGTCTAAAACAGCAGCCATCTCCTCTGGACAGGCACTGCACCCACTCCCCCTGCCCCCTGGGGCCCAAGCACTCTGGGTGGGGGGGAGGGGGTTGCGAACCAAATGAGGCCAAGCTTGAATGCTCTGCTGCTGCTGCTGCACTCTGCCTCACACACACACACACACACTCTGCTTAAGGTCCTGCCCATCCTTAGTAAAATGCCCACTATGCTAATCTTCTGGGCTAGTAGAGTTAAGTCCCTGGAAGTCTCATTCTGGCTAATTTCTAGGAGTGGCTCAGCTGCTGTAAATGACTGAAAATGAGGCTTCTACTTGACCTTGTCCTTGGATAAGTCTCCCATTTGGTAAACTTCAATGCCCTACCCACAATGCCGAAGGCAATTAGTCTGGATGAGTAACATTCTTTACTAAATTCCAAGCCAGCATTTGGCTAAGATGCTGGAACATTGATAAAGGTCAGAGAGCAATGGTCAATTTTGTCTAGCTATTAGTAAATCATATCTTGGTGGGCACCTAATGACACAAGTTCCCAAGGACATATCTGGGCTACCTGTGAGTTATGGGATGCCATGAATGAACTCCAAGAGACTGGCTTCCTTTGAAGCTTTTGCTTCTGGTCTGTGACCAAGCTTTTGGGCTCCTCACAAGACTTCTTTAGGGTGGGCATGGCAGATGACCTTCAACTCAAAGATCTGCCTGTCTCTACCTACCAAGGGCAGGCATGCTGGGATCAAAAGCATGCATGACTGCCTGCACAAATGCAGTTTTGCCAAGTCCTACCATACAAAATGGATGGTGCAACAGAGTTCCCACCCCTAGAGCAGGGATAGCAGGGCATTGGCCTCTACAGGTGTTGATAGTTCCTGTGGGCATGGGGGATATTTGTATAATAATATACATAATTTACTTTTATTCCTCTTTTGAGAAATATTTTCCTTGCCAAGGTTATCAAAGAATGTCCTTTCAGCCAAGGTTAATGACTCCATGAAAATCAGAGAGAGCAGTAGTCTGGAAGGCAATGGTGTATCTAATGTGCTTAGTAAAATGGTGAATGCTGTGATCTTCATGATAGCCCTTAAAACTGTGGGGAAAAACTCTAAATATATGAGTTCAAGTATGTTAACTTTCTCAACTACACAATATGAAAGGATGTAATATCAATCATATGAAGGATTTGTATCATAGACCTAAAAGAACAAAAGCAGCTGTACTATGAGCTAGTTTGTCAGAAAGTTATTAAGGAAGGAAATAAAAAAGATTTAGAGAGTGGTGATCACAGGGTAAGATCCCATCCAGCTAAGTTTATTGTTTATGCTTATGAAGCCTAGCAGATTCCTGAGTTCAAGGTCAACCTGGAATGAGCTAGTTTATGCCCCAGCAGGGTGGGAATGTTGATCTCAGAGCCAGATTCCTCCCAGATAGCTTACTGTCTGTGCTTACAGAGAAAGCAGGAAGATCTCTTACTTCATTGCTATGTACTCAATGTCTTTTCAAAGAATCAAGCATGAAGGTCATAAAATACTGATTCATGGGATATTCCAAAGGGAACCTGGAATGAACTATTGAAGTAATATGAAAATGAAAGACTAGGCATTAATCTGCAAAAGCTGAACTGTCCGGAGATATTTGGAAAGCTCTTTTGAGTGGAACACAAGGCTGTCAGCTTGTACCCTACAATTGACTTCCAGTCATATTTTCACTGCTTTCAAACACCCCTTCCTCCGAATCTCTCTCCAAGCTTAGGCTGGTCCTTGACACAGTTTTAAAAATGCTAATTTACTGAAATTTTCTTAATATGTGATCATTATGTTTAGGGATAGAATCTTGACACTGCATACATTTGCACATGTTGGGTAAGAATATTTAGTTTTAGTTAGCCAGTACAAAGTTACATGTCTGCTAAATAAATGAGAGGTTAATTGAAGATTCTGGGAATATAATTTCTATGAAATAATAATACTTTTCAGTTTTGGAACTTAGAAACTGAGATCCCAACATTTTATACAAACTACAGGAGTGCTCTTGGTAATACAAAATCAGTGTCCATATCTCAGATTGTCATGACACAAGCTAACACTAGTTAAGGTGTTAACAGACCAGCTTTTGTTTGGCATGAATGAAATCTTATGCTTTAAATGTGTGGAAGTTTTCAAGAGAGAAGCATGAAAAAAGGCATTCTAAGTCTGAAACCTTTAACAACAGTATACACTATTTTCTCAGCTCAGAATAATTGAGTCAACTGACCAATTCTTATTTATCATTTTGAGTGATAAGGTCCACACACTTAGTAGACTCATGTTAAGTACTTGTCTATTCTTTGAATTTTCCATCTATTATCAATGCTCAAACTAGACTTTCCAATTTTGAAAATTCTGAAACATTGCATGTATGTTCCAAAACATACATATGTATATAGCTTATATGATATATATAAATAATTTACATAATATATACACATATAATTTATATCATATGTATTGTATGTTATATATCATTTTATTATTTGAAAAAAATCATACAAATTCCATGTATCTTTATTATTCCTCTCTTCCTACTTCCAATTCCCACTAAGACTACTCCACCATATCACATTCCCAAATTCATGTCCTTCTTTTATACATTTTCAATTAACCTACTAAGTCTGATTAATGTTGCTCATTTTCTCAGTGGCATGGTTTCAACTACTTGCAAATGGGGAGCCTAACAGTGGCTACATTTTCCCTACTCCATTGGCCTTCAGCTGCAAATAGCTCCTTACCTAGAGGTGGAACTTTGGGAGTCTCTCTTTAATACATGTTGGCATTTTAAATTGGTTTGATCTTGTACAGGTCTTACATTGATAAATATAACTGCTGTGACCTCATATATGTTGCAATCATACTATGCCCAGAGATCAACATTCATAGCACTCATTTTCATTATTTTTTTTTTTTTGGCTTTTCTGTTCTTTCCATTCTGTCTTCACGGACCTTCCCTGCATGTTGTGGGTAATGAATGATTGATATAGATGTTGCATCTATAGCTGGATGCTCATAATCACTTATTTCCAATACTTTGAACACCAATGCATGTTTGCAATAACTGTTATTCACTGCATAAAGAAGTTTCTATGACCAGTGATGGGCACTGTAAAAATCTATAGACATAAATATAAATATTTACAAGACAATTGGACACATTTTTTAAATGTTCTTCATGTCAGTGGAAGGAAATACAGTATCACTATTCCTTGTAGACCATTAAATTTTCTAAAACCAATTTATCACAATGTATGGGATAAGTTTTTCTCCAAATCTATCAGAGAAGAAAGATATACTGATTTGTGCAATGGTAATTATTTTTCAAGATAATCTTTATGGAGATTTCAATTAATGATATGATCATCCTCATTGGCTCATAATTTGTATTATATGTATTTTTTTACTTTAACCTCTAAAAATAAATATGGAATAAAATCAGAAATAATAATAAAATATAACATCAACAAAAATAAATCATTTTATATGTGATCATAATCCCTATTACAAATAGAAACTAGAACCTTGTCAGTAATCAGTAGTTCAATATCTTTGAAACATGGACAAATAATAACATTAATTCAGAGCCAAGTATATTAGTCATAAAGCCAGTGGACCTCTGACCAAACCTACTTCCTCAGTATTACACCTGAACATCTAGAAGTTACATTTCTTGGGATTTTTATATTAGTTGATCTATGCAGTGCATGGGTTAAGTGCTCAGGAACTACCTGGGAACTGAATTTTCTATATATACTTTTTAAAAAATATCTTCCTCTAGATATCAAGAATAGTCACTGAAGAAGAGCAGGGGAAAATAAAATAAGGGTAGTTGATGATGAATGCTATAAGCAGTGTTTCCTAGACATGACAGACTTAATGCAGAAATTAATTCACAACAGTTTGTGAGAGCATGGAGTTGGCCTGCACAAAATCAAGCATCTCAAAGACCCATCATGGATTGGGGTGGACTCATACTCTGAGGGAAAGTGAGATTTCTTCAAGGATGTAATCCATGAGGCTATCCATGCTCCAGTAGATATCCTTGTACTCTCACACACACAATGCCAGTACACATTTAGTGACCTGAGTGAGTCTTTTTTAAAGAAATAGAGTGTATGAAGTTAGGAAGGAGAATTTGGATGCACGTGGTAAGAGTTAGTGCAGGAAGAGGGTGGTAGATTTGATCAAAAAAACATTATACATGTTTGAAGTTTTCAAACAATAAAATACTCTTGAACAGTTACTTATTCTTCAAAATATCAGGTGTCCTAAAGTATGAGGGCACTAAAAACAAAGTGTTCACTTCATTGTTAGTAGAGTTCTGTGCAAATCAAAAAAAATGAAATTACAAAAGTGAGAACAGAATATATGATAAAAATTTAGATATTGAGAGAGGAAGAAACTTTAGTCAGTAAAGTAACAAGGGATTTATAAAGTGAATACAAAATACAGGAATATATCAGTAGATGGCACATAACTCTGCATAGCCTCGCGTAGGTCCATAACTGCAAGATTCCATGATAATGAGTGTCATGAAACAGGATAAAAGTGTGTATACATGTAATAGCTTACAGATTTTCAACACTAGACCTTTTCTGTTATCTCATGATAATTATAAGCCACATTCCAGGCTCATACCTAGTTATGCTATCCCAAAGTACATGAGGGAAATCCACACAACTGAAAGGACCATACATAATTCAAAGTCACTGGGAATTAGCATATTTGATAATTTAGTAGTAGATAATGCAGAAAACATACACACAAAGATTTGAACACCAGCATGTAAGCTGTTTCAGAAGCATCTGGACACCAGCATCAGTACAGTACCTCTCCAAGAACATGCAGAACATTTCACTAACTAGGTAGTGTGCACGTGCCAGTTCAAATATAAAATTTTCCTGAATCTAGAGAGGTGTACAACTGACCTAAATGAAATGAGAAGTAATGGGCAAGACTTTAAAAATGCTTGGAGACATTTCTAAGGCAAAAATAGGCAATATACTTAAATAGATAGAGTCAAATATACACAGTAAGAAATATGAAATATGTCTTGAAATGAATGACAATGAAGATATGCTATACAACTGAGCAGGGAAAAACATAATTTGCTCCATATATCTAATAATTTAATACAGTTAAAGGACACATTTTCCCTACACTGAGCTACTGATCTAAATAAGCCATTCTAAATATTGTAGACATTTTGTTTTATTAAAGTTTATTTTACTTTTTCTTATGGTAATAGTTGACACAGGGTCTTATACATGCTAGATAAAAGGTCAACCATCCAGCTAGACACACAGATGTACCCACTGGTAGTAAACATTCAGAACTCTGAATTTCTCTTCACCTTCTCCATGTCTGTTTAAGATGAGTACAGCACTGGAGAAGTCTTTTTGAGGACCAGTTTCTCCACCCTATGCTCAAGGAATCCAGCATCGCTCGGGTACTTACTGGTGCCTAGTGCTGAAATCAAATAACACTTTACAAAGGGTCTATGTCCTGACATGGACATTGAATTCTACTGTATGATAGAGGGTAGAGTCCCTTCAATAAGAACATGATCAGGTATTGTGCTGGTGGGGGCATCGAAAGCCCCAAGGGCCATCAGAAAGAATGAAATCAGGCAACCTTGGGAAGTAGGAGTTGGGCGGACCCTCCAGAATGTACCAGAGAGCTGGGAGGTGAAAGATTCAGGACTCAAATGGAAAGACCTTAGATGAAATGCCCAACAATGGGAAGTGGGACCTTGTAGAGTCCATCTACAGAAGAAAGACAAGGCATCAAGTCAGTGATGTGTTTGCAATCCCAAAGTCAAAAACTGACTCAGAATTATTCCTGTCTGAAAGAACTGCAAGGACAAAAATGAAGAAGAGACTAAGGAAAAGGAGGTCCAGTGACAGGCCCAAAGTAGGACACAGCTTAAGGGGAGGACCCAAGGCCTAAAACTATTACTGAGACTATGGAGTGCTCATGAGAAGAGATCTATCCTGACTGCCTTCTGAAAGAACAAATAAGCAGTTGAAAGAATCAGATGCAGATATTTACATCCAACCAATAGACAGAAATTGCTGATCCCTGTGGTTGAATTAGGAAAAAGTTGGAATAAGCTGAGGAGGAAGGTGATCTTGTAGGAGAACCAGCAGTCTCAATTGACCCGGACCCCTAGAATTTTCAGACACTGGACCACCAACCAGGCAGTGTACACCAGCTGATATGAGGCCCCCAAAACATATACAGTAGAAGACTGCCTGGTCTAGGTTCAGTGAGAGAAGATGCACTTAACCCTCAAGAGACTGGAGGCCCCAGGGAGTGGGGAGGTATGGTGAGGTGGGGGTTAGGGGGAACATCCATGTGGAGATGGAAGGAATGTGGAACAGTGAGAAGGTGGAACAGGAGGGGGATAAATATAGAATGTAAAAATAAAACATTAAATAAATTTTAAAAAGAAAAGAAACAAAGAAAAAAGAAAAAAAAAAAGAAACGAAATGAAGAGAAAAAAATTTCCTAGTTGTGTAGGCACGCAGTGCTATGAAAAGTCCATCACTGCTCCAGAAATGAGGAATTAATGTTGCCAAGGGAAAAGTAACATGGAACAAATTCTATCACTGTTTATCCAAGGTCATTGTTTTATGTACTTAAACAGGCAAATCATTTAGAAATACCAGAGCAAGACTGTCAATCTAGATTCAAAGCATTTTGTAAAAATATGAGAAAAAATATTATAAGTTCTCTTAGCTCTTTTCAAAAGTCAAACAATGTTTACAGTGATTCTTCACTTCTTACAATTGTTTTATGAAATACTTTTTAATTGTGAAACAGTTTTTAAAGGAGGGGATTATGAGGTTATTTATCTTTATTCAAAATTGAGAGTCTTTGGAAAGACAGAAAAATGTTCCCCATGGTTTGTGGATATTCTCCCAATTATTTTCCTTTTTATGTTTTCATTCTTGTTTTTATTACATAGATCCATTTAGTGCATTTTTTAAATTTATTTTGTTTTAAATTATGTGTGCATTTGTGTGTGTGTATGTTGGGATGGGTAAAGAACACATGAGTGCAGTTGCCCAAGGACACCTGAGGCACTGCATTTCCCTGTACCTGGAATAGCAGTCAATCCTGAGCCATTTGATCAAGATGATGCAGAGTAAACTTGGATCCTCTGTCAGAGCAGTGCAAGCTTTTAACAACCAAACTGTCTTACCAGATCCCTGTCTTTTTAAATATTTATTTTGATTATTTGTGTGTATGTGTGTATACCTCTCCGAGTAGATGTCTTGTGTGTGGAAGTGCTTTAGCAGACCAGAAGATGACATCAGATCTCTTGTTGCTGGAGTTACAGGCAGTTGTGAGCTGTTTGCACCTGTATGCTGGGAACTGAGCCAGAGTCCTATGCAAGCCCAGCAAGGGATCCAAACCACTGAGCCATCACTCCAAGGTCCACATTCTCTTCCTACACCCACAAACTGCTTCTGATACTAGTCCATATGTTCATCCATCCATCCATCCATCCATCCATCCATCCATCCATCCATCCATCCATCCATCCATCCATTTTTCATTCATTTCTCTACTCATACACTTTCCATTTTCCTATTTTACCCCACAAATACTCTATTAGCATATCTATGACGATAGGTGTTGATATAAGCTCAAAAATGTTTTAAAACATTACAAACTAATTGGGAGAAATTCACCCAGAAATGACTGATACTTAGAATGACACACAAAGAAATATAGAAAAAAAAAAAAAAAAATGACTGACAATGACATCTGCTATACCCATAGATCCATGCCTCTGACTCCTCAGAGATGCTTCTTATGCTTCTTCTTACTACAGAGGAAAATTAAAATTAACACACACACACACACACACACACACACACACACAACTAGAACTAGACAATGCACAGAGTAAAATTTGTCTTTGGGAAACCTAGTCCTACATGGGAAGTTTTCATCAATCCCCTATGCTCAAGGCTCAGAGATCTATACAAAGAGGTTTTAAGAGCTAGATGTGCTGACTCCAAAAAAACAGAGACTTCCATACACAACAGGGCTGACACTTATGTATACTCACAGAGACTGTATAGGTACACATGAGATTTTCCCGCATTCAACTAGATGGGTTTACAACATTGAGGAGAGGAAGTAGGCACAAGATCCCACTCCTAACAAAAAAATTATTTTCAACTATTACCTGTGGGAAAAAGGAAAATCAGTTTCTGACAATGGACTGTCACAGGTATATCAACCACACTCCGAAGCAGACTCCAGGCACAGAAGAAGCTGTAAGGCAAAACAAACTCAGCCATTTATTTTATGGCCTTTTTGTTTTGTCTTGGCACTTTGAATTTTAATTTTATTATTTGCTTGTTTATTTATTTATTTATTTATTATTTTTAAAGATAAATAAAGAACATAAAAATATAACTGGGTAGATAGAGAATTGAGAAGGTTCTGGGAGGAATTGTGAGAGGGGAACATATTGTAGAAATATATTATGTAAATGTGTTTAAATAAAAAATATTAAAGAACAAAGTCAGATCAAAGGAAAATTAAAACCAACTGTTTGCCTCAGGAAAATGTTCTTCAAAAGTTTTGGTCTCTGAAATTCAGAGTCTAGATAATGTTCTATTTAGCATATTGCACAATTTAAGAACAAAAAGGAAGAAGCTAAAGAATCAAGCACAAAGGACATACAATGATTCCCTAGCAAAGGAGAAAATACTAGGGTAGCAAACTGTACCCCGTAGTCTGCACTTCACTTTCACAAACCTAAAGATGTAGGCTGCAAGTTGAATGGACTCTGACCATGAATCTCAGGTTCTACATTTGTTTTTTGTTTGTTTGTTTTTGTTTTTTTTTTTGGTTTTTGTTTATATTAGATATTTTCTTTATTTACATGTAAATTTCTCCTTTCCCAGTTCCCCTCCAAAAAACAAACAAACAAACAAACAAACAAAAACAACAAGAACAAACCCCTGTTGCCTCCCCCCTCCCCATGCCTGCCACCCTACCCTCTCCTACTTATTGGCCCTGGCATTCCCCTACACTGGGGCACAAAACCTTCACAAGGCCGAGTCCTTTCCTCCTATTGATGATCGAATTTGCAACCCTATACTATACACATGCTGCCCGAACATTCAGTCCCACCATATATAGTCCTTGATTGGTGGTTGGGTCTACATTTGTAACAGAAGACCATAGTCTCTAACTAACCATGTGGCTACACTGCTTAAATATAGTGACAATGCACAATGGTTTTCTTACTCACTGTGGAAAATGTCTGTTAGGTTTTAGAGCACTGCATAAGATCCAACAGTTTCTGATTTTACAAGGACAGACATTCCTGGAAACATACATTGTGAGTTATTGTTTGATTTAACCTATTGCATTTTTATAAAAGCATGACAGGTCACATTATTGTGATTGTTTGGGGGAAAGGACAGATCCTATATTTTAACACGCATTGCTTACAGCACAGCAAATATACCATTGGAAGAAATCATTGGCTTTTTGAGGGTTAGTGATTTATAACAGGCTGGATTACATTCATGTGTGCATAGCTTTTCTTCCTAGATCTGATACTTTCATTTATTAATCAAGTGGCATGGAGACTCATGTCGGAAGCCTTGTGTTCAATAGTGCACTTTGTGTCTTACAAACTTGATAATGCACAGGCTGTCGCTGTAGGCTGAAACACTTCGGCTCCTGCTCTAATAACCAGCAATTGCTGCCTCCCCAAATCCATTTCTGACAACTCAGGCATAGTTGATTAAATTCCCCATCTCTCCTCCTCCCTCCTGTCTGAGAAATGCAGGATGCTCAAACTGAAGAGATGTTGATTAAGATGATGTTGGACAATTAATTATGCACTGTGATAACCTATAACCTGTGCAGGTTCTTTCTATTTTAATCAGCTGAGACTCCAAATTAATAGATAATTACATTCTTGTGTTTTAATCAAGCCATGAGCATCAGAGAAAGATGGTGAAGTATGACTAAACTAGAGAACTCACCTGGAGGTGATATTTTTTAAACTAAGGGCTTGGAAGGGATAATTATTTCAATTATTTTACTTTTGTTATTCTGAATTATCATAGTATAAGAGATTTTGTGTTAAGGCATGAGTTTTTAAAATAAGATCTAAGTTTGAGCATTAAAAAAATTACTGAATAAAAATCACATAGAAAGGAAAAAATGTTATAGGTATAGTAGAATCAAGTGAGTAGTTTTAATATTAAAATGGACAATTCTAATTTACATATAGAGAGAATACACGACTATTTTCTGATCAACATACATGCACCAAATTGATTTATAGAATAAGATTTTAACACAACTATGCTATGTATACTTTTGGGTTTTTTTATTTTTATTTTTTAACTTTTATTGCATTATGATGAGAAGTTACATGATTTCAATTTATCTGAATTTGTTAACATTTACAAACATATTTTAAGTAAATAGAATTAAATCACATTCTTGTTTCCCTTTTGTACCCCAACTCCTCCTAGAGGCCCCCTCTTCAATGTCTACAATATCTTTTTTGTCGTATTCCTTAAACTTTATAAAATATTATAACAATAAAAATGAGTATTATAAAAGTTGTTTGGTATAAAACAACATTCAACTGAACAGTGTTATGTAGATGCTTATCTACAGCAATACTGAAAATGCATGTTTTTCTCAATATAAATTTTAAATAACTCCAAACATATTAACTGTATATTTCAAAATAATACATCACTACTACTATTTTCTTAAATGAACATAAGTATATAAAGACTTTTTGTTTGTTTGTTTTGTATTTAGTAGAGTTTAAAATCTTGGCTCTTAATGTGGTACAAGCCCAAAATGAGAACAATTTTTAGACATTGGATTTCATTGTAATAAGGCTGTACTTCAATGACCCTCACATCACCAAAGGATTTTACCTCTATCATAGCTAAGGTGAGAGTTGACAGTTCTGTTACGCCAAGGACTGAACTGTAGGCACGATTTTTGGATACAGACTTCCTGCTATGGTCAAAACTATTTGACTTGAGTGAGTGACTTTATTCTCAGCCCACAGAGAACAGGTTACATTAATTTAAGAAATAGTGTGTGTATTAAGATGGTCTATCCATAAAGTCATTCACCAACTGATTCAATGAACAATGGTTCTGCTTGGAGAGTGGCACAGACATTAGATGTGAGTAAGAATCTGGTTCATGCTGTGATAATTTGGAAAAGCATTCATCTTAGAGAAAGAGTAACTTATAAAGTCCTCTTCTTCAAATTTGATACAAGAGTTACAAATGTCAAGCAAAGCATTCAGTCTCACTCTTTGTTGTTCTCTTTCCTACAAACCACCTCCCAAGTTAATTGTCTATGTCTCCCTTGAGTATATAAATACTTTTGAAACATAAAAGCTGTTCTGAAAACCATAGTATAGTGTAAAAACATGAAATAAACAATACCACTAATAGAGAGGCTGAGATAGTAGAAGCAAGATTTCAAGACCCTTATGTTGTACACAGCAAGACACTGTCACAAACAAGGTGAAAGTATATATAGATTGTACAATATTGGACCTATTTCTCCAGTTACCAAATTAGAGAGTCCATTGGATGACAATCAACAAATTTCTAATTCCTTATATTTTTGGATTTCAATCAATTAGGCCATGTTGGTAATATTAATTTTCATATTAAGATATTAAGAAAAGGTAATTGTCACTTCCTGTTGTTTTTGTTGTAAGAGGTGGAATTAGATTTGTGTGGATTTGTTGAAAGATTACTTTCTTGCTTCTTCTAGGCTGTAGTTTTGCTCCTTATGTTGATGTTTTCCATCTATAATCCTTTGTAGGGCTGGACTTGTGGAAAGATATTGTGTAAATTTTGTTTTGTCATGGAATATCTTGTTTTCTCCATCTATGGTAATTGAGAGTTTTGCTGGGTATAGTAGTCTGGGCTGGCATTTGTGTTCTTGTAGGGTCTGTATGACATCTGTCCAGGATTTTTTAGCTTTCATAGTCTCTGGTGAGAAGTCTGGTCTAATTCTGATAGGCTTGCCTTTATATGTTACTTGCCTTTTTTCCCTTACTGCTTTTAAAATTCTTTCTTTGTTTAGTGTATTTGATGTTTTTATTATAATGTGATGGGAGGAATTTCTCTTCTGGTCCAGTGTATTTGGAGTTCTGTAGGCTTCTTGAATGTTCATGGGCATCTCTTTCTTTAGGTTAGGGAAATTTTCTCCTATAATGGTCTTCTCATTGAGTCCTGGATTTCCCGGATATTTTGGGTTAGGAGCCTTTTGCTTTTTGCATTTTCTTTGACTGTTGTGTCAATGTTTTCTATGGTGTCTTCTACCCCTGAGATTCTCTCTTTTATCTCTTGTATTCTGTTGGTGATGTTTGCATCTATGACTCTTGATTTCTTTCCTAGGTTTTGTATCTCCAGGGTTGTCTCTCTTTCTGTTTTCTTTATTGTTTCTATTTCCATTTTTAGATTCTGGATGGTTTTGCCCATTTCCTTCAACTGTTTGATTGTGTTTTCCTGTAGTTCTATAAGGAATTTTTGTGTTTCCTCTTGAAGGGCTTCTAGCTCTTTACCCATGTTTTCCTGTATTTCTTTGAGGGTGCTATTTATGTCTTCCTTAAAGTCTTGTATCATCACCATGATAAGTTATTTTAGATCTGAATCTTGCTTTTTTGGTGTGATGGTGTGTCCAGGACTTGCTATGGTGGGAGAATTGGGTTCTGATGATGCAAAATGACCTTGGTTTTTGTTGTTTATTTTCTTATGCTCCTCTCCCTTTCCCCCCTGCCCCCTGCTACCTGGTTATCTCTAGTGCTACCTTCCCTTGCTAAATCTGACTGGAGCCAGTCCTTCCTATGATCCTGGTTGTGTCTGAACTTCTCGGAGTCAAACTGTTTCTGATATCCTGTGATTCTGGGATCCTGTGACCCTGGGCTTGTTAGAGTATCTGGGAGTGCAGCAGCTTCCTCTGTGTGTTGTGGGACTGGCTGTGGAGCCTGGGCCTAAGTCTGTTCAGGACACCAGCCCAGAAAGACCAGAAGCAAACTGAGCCACTCTGCTGGTAGAATTCCTGTGTGCCTGGTTTCAGTGGTCCTAGTTACTCCTAGTGTTGGGACAGATGTTGGGTCCTCCTCAGCTCTGATCCTGACAGTGTCAGAGTGCTTGGAAGTGGAGCTTCCTCTGTGTGTGGTGGGGCTGGCTGCAGAGCTTGTACCCAAGGTCCACTCAGGACACCAGCCCAGAGACACTGGAAGCACATTTTTATTTTTAAGTGTAAAATTCATAAACAATGGTAAATTTTCAATATGAAATACTCACAAATGAAATAGTCAACTAATCTCTGGTAAATTAGTTTATATGTCATGTATATGTTTTCAAAGTATAGTTTATAGTGACAGGAAAGAAGGCTCATCAATTAAAAGAACTTAACTCTCTTGCAGAGAATCTGTTGACATTACATCACCATCTCCCAGACAGTGTCTTACAACTGTCTGAAACTGCAGTTTTAGAGAATCTTATTCCAAAGGCACCAAGTATTCACATGTTGCAATTCATAAATGCAAAACACATAAACATAACACAGGAATACATATATCTTTAAAATATGGATGCCATATTTTATAGAGATGTTAGAGTTCTTGTGCTATATAATGAAAATATTGCAGGAAATAAATGCCATGCACCTGGAAATGACTAAAGGGAAAAACCTACAAAGCAATTGTTTGTGTATTAATAGCAAGTTTATAGATAAAACTCTTTATCAGTTACTATGTATGAACACTAGAATTCATACTCTCATTTTAAATAACACTAATTAATAATTTTGAATAATATTTTAGAATGAATTTATTATTTTTTAAGAAAGTGTGATATATGTGTGTTTTAGCAGAAAGTGAAGGAAAGTAATTCACATTCTAGGTCAATCATGACCATTGAGACCCTGGTGTGATTTTGAGTGTTTTTTTTTAATTATATTTTTATTAGATATTTTCTTTATTTACATGTAAATTTCTCCTTTCCCAGTTTCCCCTCCAAAAAACAAACAAACAAACAAACGAAACCAACAAGAACAAATCCATGTTGCCTCCTCCCTCCCCATGCCTGCCACCCTACCATCTCCCACTTATTGGCCCTTGCATTCCCCTACACTGGGGCACAAAACCTTCACAAGACCGAGGTCCATTCCTCCTATTGATGATCAAATTTGCAATTCTCTACTATACACATGCTGCCAAAACAATCAGTCCCACCATGT
>JADRCD010238041.1:0-13791 GCA_019843815.1 Montemys delectorum
TTGGTTTTTCGAGACAGGGTTTCTCTGTGTAGCCTTGGCTGTCCTGGAACTCACTCTGTAGACCAGGCTGGCCTTGAACTCAGAAATCCTCCTGCCTCTGCCCCTCAAGTGCTGGGATTAAAGGCATGCGCCACCACCACCCCTAACTTTTCTTAGTTCTCTGTTTTTTCAGAGCAGTAGATGGTATCTGTGTTGCAGGGCATGCTGGGTAACAAGATACTGAATCTCTGGGAGTTTGGTACTGGGTCTCTTACCTTCTTATTTTCTGGGCTTCCTGACAACACGCTGTTGGACATCATCTTTACAGAGATGGAGAAGTTTCAGATTCTGCTAGTCCTTTGGGGACCCAGCCACATCTGTCAGCAATGTAGTGATCTTCCTTTTTTTTTTTTTTTTTTTTTTTTTTTAAACAATAACCAAGTTTGGGAAACTCAAATTGGCATCTGCATCCTCCAATAGACTTGTGATTCTTCTCTCTTGGTGTATAACAAGAATGTCCTTACTCAACATCAGACATACTATGGGTCAGGATACTTTGTCCAGGGGAAGACCTTCTTTGTCATTCCCACCACTGATTCAGACCTCACAACCTTCCACTCCTCACTGAAGAAGAGCTTCAGCAGCTACTTCTGTGGTCATGCACACAAATGGCAGCTGGGAAGGAGATAGTCAACTGCATCTTGCCACGGCTCGTTAGGAGATGTTATAAAAAAGAGCTTTTTTTTTTTTTTTTTTATAGCTGAATCTGTTCTCCTCTCAATCTCTCTTCTGTTTCTCTTGGTCTTTCTCCCTCCCCTCAACCCTTTGCCTCTCTAAGACAGGCTCTCACTATGTAGCCTGGTTGTCCTGGTACATACTATGTAGACCAGGGTGGCCTCAAACTCACAGAAATCATTTTTGCCTCTCTGCTTTCAGAGTACTGGGGTTAAAGGTATGCACAACCATGTCCAGCTTTAAAACTGTTTTTAGATTTATTTTATTTGAATTTTATGTAAGAGTTTTGTTCACATGTATATCTGTGTATCATGTACATCTTGGAACTGGAGTGAAGAAGAGATCTGAAGTGCCGTGTGAGTGCTGGGAACTGAACTTGGGTCCTTTTAACCACTGACCAATCTCCACAGCCCTCTTTAAAATTAAAAAAAAAATTCTTTTATTCATGTGAGTGTTTTGTTCCCATGTCTGTCTGTATATCACGCACCCTGGAATTAGAGTTACGTTTCTTTCTAAGATTCTTATTTTTAAAATGTATTGTTCTTTTGTTGTATTTTGGTTTGTTTGTTTGGTTGGGATTTTTGAGTCATAGTTTCTCTGTGTAGTCCTGGCTGTCCTGGAACTTTCTCTGTAGAAGAGGTTGGCCTCAAACTCAGAAATCGTCTTTTCTCCACCTGCCTCTGCCTTCTAAAAGAAACATAACTCTAATTCCAGGATGCTTAATATGCAGACAAACACGGGAACAAAACACTCACATGAATAAAAATAAAAGATTTTTTTTTTTAATTTTAAAGAGGGCTGTGGAGATTGGTCAGTGGTTAAGAGGACCCAAGTTCAGTTCCCAGCACTTACATGGCACTTCAGATCTCTTCTTCACTCCAGTTCCAAGATGTATATGATATACAGATATACATGTGAGCAAAACTCTTACAAATCAAACAAAATAAATCTAAAAATAGTTTTAAAGCTGGGCATGGGATTAAAGGCACGTGCAACATGGTGTCCAGCTTTTATTTTGTGTATGTGTTCTTTGTTTGTTTTTAATCCCTGCAGGTGTTTGTGCTCCCTGTGTATACCTTGTGTCCTCAAAGGCCAGAGGAGGGCATCAGATCCTCTGGGACTAGAGGTGCAGATGACTGTGGGCTGCCATGTGGTTACTGGGAATTGAATCCAGGTCCTTTGGAAGAGCAGCCAGTACTCTTAACCACTGAACCATATTTCCAGCTCCTAATCACTTTTTAAAATTTTTATTATTTTAAATTATGTATATGTCTATATGTAGACATATACACATAAATGTGAGTGCCTACAGAGACACTAGCTCCCCTGGAACTGGAGTTACATGTGACTGTGACCCATCTGACATAGGTACTAGGAACCAAACTTGGGTCTTCTTCAAGAGGAGTAGATGCCTTAAACTTGCTGAACTGCATCTCCTGTCCTGGAATATCTAATCTCTTAGTGGGCATGCTCATATTGCTAAATGAGACTCACAGGAGGCTGTTGCAGCTTGAGCTCTTGTACTTGGCCCAACAGACCAAGCCATATGGAGTTACTCATACTGTGTTGTTTGTCTGACCCTCCAAGGAATCCAGAGAGCGATAAAAGCCAAATTACCAACCAAAGTGCATTGTTGTGTTTTTTTTTTTTTTTTTTTTCAATTCAAAAAAGGAAGAGTTCTGGACCTACAGAGGAGGCTCAGTGGTTCAGAGCAATTGTTCTTCCCAGAACACACATGGCAGCTCACAGTTGTCTTTAACTCCAGTTCAAAGGGGTCTGATATCCTCTCTGACTTTCACATGCACACACACACACACACACACACACACACATACATACACACACACACACACACACACACACACACACACAGAGAGAGAGAGAGAGAGAGAGAGAGAGAGAGAGAGAGAGAGAGAGAGAGAGAGAGAAGAGAGAGAAACACATTCAAACTTTTCAAAAAGAAAGATTCACCAAGCAGTGGTGGTGTACACCAGCACTTGGGAGGCAGAGGCACATCAAGATCTCTATGAGTTCAAGGATACTCTGGTCTACAAAATAAGTTCTAGGACAGCCAGGGCTGTTAGAGAAACCCTGTCTTAAAAAAAGGAGGAATATTGTAAATAAAGAAAACATCTAATAAAAAAAAGAAAAAAGAAATAAAAAAGGAAGGGAGGGAGGGAGGAAGGAAGGAAAACAAAAGAAAGCGATTCGATTTTAATTAGTCTCTGATTTGTATTTCTACATCTAGGCTTATGTCCCTCTAAAATTAAAGAACTACAAAATATTTATGTCCAAGGATATTTATTACAGCAATATTTATGAAAAACAACCTTAAATCCTAATATAAATTTAGCTTAAATAAAGCAGGGAATAATCATATTTACAGCTACTCAAAGTCCCATTTTGTAGAAAACTCAGTGATCTTGGGAATTGCTTGAGCTATAAAATGTTAAGGTTAAAAATATCAGGTTACAAAACTATACATAAGGCAGAATGCCAAAATTCAAACACAAATCATAGTTACATATATACATATATTACAAGTAGAAAAATGAATGAAAGATAAACATTAAAAAACTTTAACATTAGTTATTTCTGTGTAGTAGAATTATGAGTTCTTTTTAACTCATTTGAAGTTCTCTGTATTTGTCAATTTTCCCCATAATTACATATTGCTTTCACATTTGAAAAAATAATAAATACATGTTAATAACAAAAATACAAAAGAGAGAACAAATAAAGTCCAAAAGATACAAATATAAATATTGTACTGGATGTTTTGAACATCTTTTTGAAAAAAAAAAATTATAGATGGCTAAACCTTCCAGGTAGGAACTTTTTATTTCCAGTAGTACTTGTATTTTTGGCTTGACTGGATTTAGATGCAGGATCCACTGTGACATATTTAATCTGGAAGCCTCCAGCTGTGACGGATGCATCGCTCAGAAACTTCAAGGTCATGACATTTCCTGTGTGGGGAGGCACACAAAAGAACAGGGAGGTCACTCCAGAGTGGTTTGTCCCACAATTCAATAATGTCTCATCTCATAAAAGAACAGATAAGGTTGTTAATGAGATCTCCGAGTGCCGACTTGCATTCTTAGGTTTAGTGTCTGTAGTAGCCCTATACAGAGGAGCCAGCGAGGGAGTTCTAGATTTAACTTTGGGCCTCTCATCTCGTGCAGGAGAAGTCTTTTCTGTTTTAGAAGATTCTCCAGGGCTCGGTGTTCCTGCACTTTTCTGCCTCTCCAGATGAAATGAAATAAACACAATTTTTAGATAGGGTGCTTGCCTAGCATGCTGAGATTCTGGATTTGATCCATAGCATCAAACAATTAAAGCAATTATCTTATGGCCAGATCCACAGGATTATAAGAACTCGAGGTGTGGATGGGCTATTTTCTAACTGATGGGCAGCAGCAAATTTTCCATTGTTAAAAAGCCTCTACCAGTCTGTGAGTTAAAGGCTAAACCTGGTCTATACAGTGATTTCCTGACCAGCTAGGGCTAGAGAGTGAGAGTGTGTTTATCACAAAATGATAATGATAATGATAATAATAATAATAATAGTAAATTGATCAATAAATTAATATAAAACAAACAAAAAAGAAAGCCAAGAAATAAGCCTAGAGGCCTACTTCCTATTGTGGACTTAAAGTGCACCTTAACATATTGGCCAGAAAGTACCTAAATAACATATAGGAATATTTCAGGGAGAAAGATTTGATAGAACATTATCATTGCATGCATGGGATTGTTGGTGTTTGTATGTATGAGAGCTTGTCATAGTGTGTATGTGAGGTCAGAGGTCAACTTCGTGGAAGTGAATTTTCCTTTGCACTTTTACCTGTGGAAGCATCTTTTAAAAATTGTTACTTTATTTTGATATTTACTTCCACTCTTTTATGCGCATGAGTGCTCTGTTTGCAGGTACGTATATGTGTGCAGTACATAAAAATCTGGTCCCTCCAAAGTCAGAAGAGGGCATCAGAGCCTCTGGAACTGGACTTAGGGATGTTTGTCAGTCACTGTGTAAGTGCTGGGAACTGAAGTCAGGACTCTGCAAAAGCAACAAGTGCTCTTAACCTCTGAGCCATCTTGGTAGCCCTGGAAGCCTTTCTTAACTTAAATCCTCAATCCATAAAAAACCAAGCATGTATATATTACATGTCATTACACACATGACCTTGAGTCAAGGTGATCTTTGCCAAAGCCGTGGAGCTGGTATCATCTGGCTGATGCTAGCTCAAGCCCAGGCAGCCTGACTGCAGACTTCATGTTCCATTCGTCACACTGTATTTTTTTCTGACACTGGAAGATTTACCTGATACAAATTTTGTTTGTTTGTTTGTTTGTTTTTGTATTTGTACTGTAAAAGAAGCCCTGGTTAGCTAGGCGTAAGTGGCTTGAACCATTCAGACTGAGACTGGAGGATCAAGATTTTGGTTTTGATTTTCAGCTACATAGAATTTAAATCCAATTTTAGTTGAGACCCTATTTCAAAATTTGCAGGTAGTAGCCCTGAGACTGTATGTAGCCTAGGCTAGCCTTAAATTCCTGAGTGGTCCTCCTGCCTCTGCTTCCACATCCAGCTCTGCTGTTGGTCTTTGAAGGAAAAACTTCAGGCCCCAGCTTTCTAGTAAAACTCTAAAGCCAGTCTCATTCAGATGTTTTCTGTTAACATAGAGTCTGTCCTTGAGAGAAGAGGGCTAAGAGGTTTATTTACAGTGGGTCTCCCTGGATTGTAGCAATAACAAATTAATAAGCTTTCAACAGTAATCATTCAAGGACAGAGTAGAGAGCTTTGCAGCTTGTAAAAATAACACCTCAGAACTCCATGGCAAGACTGGGTGTGGCTGGGCCCTGAGCTGTGCTGTTCTTAGGTGTGAAGCACTGTGATAATTTTATGACTTGGAGAGAAAACAGACGCTATCAGAATGCCAAGTGCTGGCGCTGGAAAGAGAAAGAAAACAAAGATTTCGGAGAAAATGATGGTTTTAGCTAAAAATAAAAATAAAAAATAAAAAAATAAAAGCAGTTTAGGATAATGTAAAGAGTAGCGCTGCCTACTGTGATGAATTTAGGTCACTAGGTGCATGTTTTGAAGGCATTATTTCTTAGAACATAGTATATGAAATAACTTCGTGTGTGTGTGTGTGTGTGTGTGTGTGTGTGTGTGTGTCTGTGTGTGACTCAATAAACATTTCCTTTATATCTAACCTTTTGAGATTTACTATATAAATTAGCTTACAAAAATAATCCTGCCAGGCGGTGGTGGCACACGCCTTTAATCCCAGCACTTGGGAGGCAGAGGCAGGCAGATTTCTGAGTTCAAGGCCAGCTTGGTCTACAGAGTGAGTTCCAGGACAGCCAGAGCTATACAGAGAAACCCTGTCTCGAAAACCATCCAACCAACCAAACAAACAAAAACCCCCCAAAAAACCAAAACCAAACCAAACCAAAACAAACAAACAAAAAATCCTGTGGTGGGCAAACAAGAAACCTTTTTATCAGGGTTTAGCCTCCCCGCTTTTTCTGTTTTGTTATTGTTGTTGTTCTGGGGTTCTGTTTTGTTTTATCCACGACAGGGTTTCTCTGTGCAGCCCTGGCTGTCGGGAAACTCATTCTGTAGACCAGGCTGGCCTGATCTGCCTTCTGAGAGCTGGAATCAAAGGCATAACTGCCTGCTTAAATTCTCTTTTCTTATGCAATGGCTGCTGAAAGTATCTCTGGAACTGTAAGGGATGTTGTACTGAGAGAGAAATGTGATGCTAATAATGCATTTGTCTACTACAGTGAGTGCTGTGTTTACTTCATAATTCATTTCAGTCTTTTTGGATGAGTGTTTCCTGCCATTATCATCATCCTCATCCTCATCCTCATCTGTCCTGGGAGTCAAACCTAAGGCCACTCACTGCATATGTAAAGCAAGGGCCCCTGCTACTGAGCGAGTGCCAGTCCTTACACATTTATTGCCACTCTGGACCCTTGTGCCAACATCACTTCTTAGGAACTGGTGGATTTAAGCTGTTGCCTGCCAACAAGAGCTGTCCACACACATCATTGTGATCACAGAGCTGGCCAAGACTCTTAAAAATAAAAACTGGCTTTATTGCAAGCTAATGAACTATTTTGAGTTCCAGTCCTCTCAAGTGTATATAGCCTGAATGGTAAAAATTTTGAGGGTACTGTGAAAAAGCAAACAGAAATTTTGCAGTGACATGGTTATTACCTGTGCTAATGATGTCTTCTGGAAGTTCATCACCGCAGTATCTGAAAGGGAATTTTTAGAAAAGAGAGGTCACACACACACACACACACACACACACACACAAAGAACACAGCTATTGATTTGGCCCATATTTATAACAAAACACTTTATTCCCCACAAATAATGGCTCATTTTTCTCTAATTAAAAAACAACAACAACTTATTTTCCAAATGGGGTCTCTCTCATGTAGCCCTGACTGACCTGGGTCTCACTCACCTTATAGACCAGAGAACTACTTGCCTCTGCCTCCCAGTGAATGATTTTAATTTTAATTTTTTTTTTTTTTGATTCTTTGAGACAGGGTTTCTCTGTATAGCCCTGGCTGTCCTGGAACTCACTTTGTAGACCAGGCTGGCCTCGAACTCAAAAATCCACCTGCCTCTGCCTCCCAAGTGCTGGGATTAAAGGCGTGCGCCACCACTACCCGGCTCTTACTATTTTTTTTAACATGGAATTGGGGGCAGAAGAATCAGATTCAAAGTCATTCCCAGTTACATAGTGAGTTTGAGGCCAGCTTGGGCTACAGAAGACTTGCCCTGTAACCAAAATGAGAGCAAGAGAGGGAGAGACTGACTTGATCACTTTGACAGAAGTTTCATTCCCCTCATCTTTATTCATGTGAAGGTTTGAATAACTAGACAATGAGGTTTTATAACAACAAAGGCAGCTGTCAGTGCTTTTATAATAAGTATAGATACAGCCTGCTAAGAAAAACATCCTTTCTCGGCATATTATATGGAAGCCAGGTGTGATGAAATGTGTGTAAGCTAAAGGAGTGTCAGATAAATACCGGAAGTTCTCTGATCATGCTGGGTAGGGAAACAGCTCCTACCTTCCTACAAAGCCGTGGACGTCATCATAACTGTCATATATTTCTACGTAGTCAGCCAAGCAGCCTGGATCATGTTCAAGGTCAAAGTCCAAAAAGCTCAGGTGAATTCGTTGACCGTACTTGAGCCGAATGTGCCAGTAGCAGACCTGGTTGTCATCATACTCATTTGGGAAGCCCGGGGATTTAAAAACTCGCTTTGGATCTGTGAAGACACCACCACACTCCTTTGCTGAAATAGGAAAAGAAAGTTTACTTAGACCTTATATATTCTTTTTATATGAAGTACTAAAGAAATCACAATATATGATCTATAATACATCGTATAAGCTTATAGCTAATAATAATTTCTAAATTATCTTTAAATTTAAAAATGTATTCTCTCTTTCTCTCTCTCTCTCTCTCTCTCTCTCTCTCTCTCTCTCTCTCTCTCTCTCTGTGTGTGTGTGTGTGTGTGTGTGTGTGTAAACATGACTGGCTATTGTTTGTTTGTTGGTTAGCATGAGTTCTGGGACTTTCATCTCAGTACCTAAGAGGCAAATTTCTGTGAGTTTGAGGCCAGCCTATTTACATAGGAAATTCCAGGTAAGTCATTGCTGTGTAAAAATACTCTGTTTCAAAAAACAAAAGCCCTATCATCATCATCAATAGAAAGTTCGTTCTGGATCTTGAATTCAGGTCTTCATACTTGCAAAGAAAGCACTATAATGGCTGTGTTGTCTCTCCAACTTGAAAGCTTTTTATAAAAATACTCTTTTTTTAAAAAATGGAAATTTCATTTGTAGTTCAGATTAGCCTTAAATTCTCAATTTTCTTGCCTCAGTCCATGGAGTGCTAGGATTCAGTCATATGTCACCAGGTCAAGCAAGAATATATTCACTAAGTAGCTATTAATATTGTTATATGTCTTTTAAAGACAAGGTCTCATATAGCCCAAGCTAGCCTTGAACTTGCTATGTAGCCAACACAGGACTTGAGCCTTTATCTTCCTACCTTTATCTTCCAATTGCTGGATTATAGGCCTATGCAACCAGGACTGGTTATTACTCTAATTAGTAAAGAGAACAATCGTACGTATTGACAATGGCGATGCCCTCTAGAAACAGAGGTAGGAGAACCTCTGTGAGTTTGAAGCCAGCATGGTCTATATAGTAAATTCAAGACCAACCAGGAATGCACAGTGATACCCTGGAGAAAGAGGGAGGAGGAAGGAGGGAAGGAGGGAAGAAAGGAGGGAGAAAGGATTCTGTATACATATTCCTAGAATAAGAAGTACTTAGCTGCCAGGAGAGAAGGCAGCAGTTTATAAACATTTATGAATTAAGATGGCATCTTTATTAGGTGACAATGGGTTCTGGAAGATTCCCTTTCATTAATACCGCTTCATTTACTCTATACTTTGGCTTTGTTGTGTATTTTTGAGACAGGGTCTCACTATACAGCTTTGGATGACTGGGGACTCACTATGTAGACCAGACTAACCTCAAACTCAGAGATCTGTCAGCTTCTGTTTCCCAATAGCTGAAATTAAAGACATATGCTACCAAACCCAGCTTCACTCTAGACTCTGGCAATGATTAACAATGACAATAGTATAGTACAGGCTAGTACTAAAAGCGTTGAGGTGTGTACAAATTGATTTGGGCCAGGTATGGTGCCACACATCTTCAATCCCAGCATTCTGTGAATTTGAGGTCAGCCTGGTCTACAGGGATGAACAATGAGACCCTGTCTTAAAGACGAACCAAAACAAACCAAAACAAAATAAAACCCCCAAAACAGCAATAGCAATAACAAAAACAAAACCCAAACAAACAAGGAACCAAAATGATTTGTTGGTTATAGTCCTGTGATAAATGCTTGTACTTTGTTTTGAATGAATGTAGTGTTAGTGCATAAGCAATTCCACTGGCCTACTCTCAGGGACCTAGCAGCTGATAATGTCATGACCTGCCTGCACCACCAAGTCTGAGGGGTGGGGAAGGGAGAGGCCCTACCCTCCACTGAAGCGCTCTCTCTGTTCTCAATGTCCTCTCTCCATTTCTGCACAGGTGTGTGAGCACACACACACACACACACACACACACCTCTGCCCACCTCTTTCTGCTCTCATGGCTTTGTTGTCTGTCTGTCTGTCTGTCTGTCTGTCTGTCTGTCTGTCTGTCTACATGTCCACTTGTCTGCCTTTATCCTTTCCCCAGGCCCTCACTCCCCTTCCTTCCTCCAATAAACTTCTTTTACAGCAGATCTGTTGCATGATGTGATTTCTCAGGGAACACCTTGGCATGGGCCTGCCAAAGATACCCACTCACTGCATCATATTTCATAATATGTAGTGTCCAGTTCTAAGCAAAATTCTTTCTACTTGGAATCCACTTAATTTTGTGCTATATGTTGCTTATGGACATGCCAGGCTGTCCTGTGATGGCCACTACTATTAAGTAAGACTGTGACAGGAGCCTAGACTGTGGCTCCTACTATGATATGGAATTTCATATAAGGTAGATCCAACACTTCATCACATCAGTGTGCTAGCAAATGCCAGAAAGGCTCTGTGATATGATAAATAAACATTGTCATGTTGTCTAGGAGAATGTATCTGAAAGGAAGAGTCTCCTTTTTAACCTTAAGAACATAAACAAAGAATAATTCTCCTTCTTTAGTGGGAATATGAAGGAGGGAACATAGTTCAGGTCTCTGAACAGCAAGAAAGGACCTGTGAATGGTGAGTATAATATTTTCATCACCATTACCACATTCGCTCATTTTTAGACGGAAAAGCTATTTTCTTTTGTAGGTAACAGCTTTGCTGCTGTTGTTTCTGTAACTACTTTTGCAAGCACAGAATTATCATTGTAAAGAACAAACCGTGTGGGTTGTAGCAATAGACATCCCACCGCTCACTCCTGTTGAGCCGGATTCCATAATCGATGATACCCGTTTTCCCAAATCCACAGTTGGGCCCAGGTTTCACAATGGGGTATCCGACTCTGCCCTTGGCCATCCATCCAGCAGCACAGACATGAAATCCTGAAAGAGGAAGTGAAGTGTAGGGATTTGTTTAGTAGGAAAAGACTGCCACTTCCTATTGTAAGTTTCTCAAGGGGCCAAACCCTTGAGAAATAGGAAAACCCTGAAATTGTAGTCTCCAGAAGCTGAGGCAGAAGGATTTTTAAGTTCAAGGTCAGACTTGGCTGCGTAGTGAGGCAGAATACCAAGCCTTGGGCCTCAGGTTAATACCCTAGCACCACCAACAAACCACTAAACCAAAGTCTGAGTACAAATAAAACGTATCTTTTTTTTTTTTTTTTTTCTGTTTTGTTTTCAAGACCAGGGTTTCTCTGCTCATTCCTGGCTGTCCTGGAACTTGATTTGTAGACCAGGCTGACCTTGAATTCACAGAGATCCTGCCTTTGCCTCCTGTGTCCTGGGATTAAAGCCACGATGGCGGCTGGCTCACCATTTTTTCTTGAGACATGATTTCCTATCATCCAGGCTGGTCTTAAACTCTCTCTTTGCTCAGGCTGACCTTGAACTCCTAGTGCTCTACCAAGGTTGCAGGCATGCAGCCACCGTGCCTGGCTATAAAATATGAATTCTGACTTTTACTAGCTTGTGGTCCTATTTGAAAAGAAAAACAAATGCAGATAGGTTAGAATTAAGGGTCATGGTGAGTATGAGAACCATTGATTTCAGGTCATTTGGGCAGTTGTCTGAGAAGCTGGGTATGCATTAAAGTGAAAACGCTCGGCCATTCATCTGTGCATCCAACCAACTGGGAATGAAAGTTGCTTCCTTACAGAACTGCATCTGAGATGAGCTGTAGCTCAGTAGCAGAGCATTGGCCTCAGATGCCTGGTACCCTAAATCCAATCTCGGCCAGAAAAAAAAGTACATCTAAATATGTACAGGTATCTTTCTTGTCATTATTTTTTCTCAGTTCTATATTTACATGGTGCTCATATTATGGTAGATATTAGAAACAATCTCTGATTTAAAATATACAGGGTATTCATGTCCATAATATCTTTACTCAGGAGGCTGAGGCAGGAGGACACAAGTTTGAGAGAAGTAAGACAAAAACCAAAATACACAAATAAAAGTCACCGAAGCAAGCAACCAAACACAAAGGAGGTGTGGGTGTAGGCTGATGGCTGCATGCCTGAGCGTGTGCAGCAGGGTGTGGCCCTGGGTTTGATCCATAGGACTTGGACATCCTTGGATACTGCTTATCAGTGGAGATCCTGGAAACGATCCCTTTCTGCTGCTGTGGGATAATTTACTGCTATATGTTTGTCATGACTCAAGTATAAAAATAGTGTAGGCTTTGCCAGGTATTTGCCTGGGAGGAAAGGAATTCTGAGGAAGCATCACAAGAGAGAAGGTAGCTAGCTTTTTTTATAAGAAGCAAATAGTAGTAGCCAGGCGTAGTGGTCCATGCCTTTAATCTCAGCACTTGGGAGGCAGAGATAGATGGGATAGCTCTGAGTTCAAGGCTAGCCTGGTCTACAATCAAGTTTCAGGCTGGGGCTATATAGCAAGACTACGTTTTAGTTCCAAGATTTGGGAGGCTGAGGAGGAAGGAGGGAGCTCAAGGCCAATCTCAGTTATAGAGTGGATTTGAGACCCACGTGGGCTATGTGGGAATCTGTCTCCAAACAAACAAACAAACAAACAAACAAAAACAGAAATCAAACCAACCCAAATAAGAGCAACAGTTAACTGCTGGAGTTTTCAGAAGGTATCTTGGCATTTGAGGTATCCTACCTCTGTAAAACCCACCTCACTGCCTTTAATCTTATGGCACATTGGTACAAAACTGCGTGGTGGTGTGTGCCTGTAGTCCCAGCAGGAGGTTAGCAGAGGCTTGCCAAAGATCACAAGTTTAAATTGTAACTTTTCTACTACTGTGGGAGGCTCAGAAGTCCTTGTGCTCACAGATAAGCACCAGGGGAACTGGGAATGTTAAACACACAGGGTTGTCCCTTTAAAGGGAGGGATGTATAGCCTATTTTCTGCCTAGAAGTCTGGGAACACAGTGGTTAGTCATCTGGTGACCTTTCACTAGTTGTGTGGCTGAGACTGAAGATCCTGTTGTGAACTTGTCAATCTATAGACTCCATCTTTATGGAAAATATCACATGCACTTTACAAAACTTTACAAAGAGTTTCCATGTGGTCATGTTTTACAGTGCCCACAGAATTGAGTTAATTGTCCTCAACTGTGATGTCCTTAACTAACTTGGGGTCAGACTCCTGAAGTCTTAAACCAACAGCAGCCACTGAGTCCTGTTGAACCTAACTACCTTCTTGCCTCCCTTGGATCCGTACTCTGCTGGCTGTGGTGGTCAGAGACCTTGCACTACTTCCAGGTAAACTGACTTGTAAAATTGCATGCTTTAATAGTAGAGGGAACCAACATTGACATGCCAAGAGAGACAGGACAATATTTAAAGGAGTACCAATTACAGTAACAATAACACACAGTGTTTCAGTGACTCCAAGGTAACAGGGGTAGTATTTTTTTGTGTGTGTGTTTATTTTTAGATCACAGACCTTCTATCTACCTCTTTCTTTAAGAAATCTTGAAGATAGAGAATTAAGAAGCACGCCACGTAGTGACCTTGTAGCCCCTCCCCTTCAGAGCTGCAAGGTAAGTCTGTGGTCCTGCTAGAACTTGGCTCCGTGCAGTGGCAGGAGTCACGTGGTCTAAGCTGGGCTAAATCACATGAGTGGAGCTTCCGGGCACACCCTAGAAACCTATTTTGGTCTGAAACCTCCCTTTGTTCCTAGGACACAAAGATCTATTCCGTCAAGGTCCGTGTCAAACTATACATGTTGGGTGTCTCACCGGCTCTCCCACCTGAAGCTCTCTGCTAATGAAGACCCTGTCCAGGTTTTTAAGGGAAGTCTCCTCGACCGCTCTCCCCATGCTTTTCTCTCTCAAACTCTCTCTCTCTCTCTCTCTCTCTCTCT
>JADRCD010238042.1:0-20780 GCA_019843815.1 Montemys delectorum
CGATGGGGGTTCTTACTGAACTTGGAGCTCACTTAGGTGGCTAGGCTAACGGGCCAGTGAGTTCCCCAGTCCTTTTGTCTCTGTCTCCCTAGTGCTGGGATGTTGTCAGTATACTACTCTGCCTGGCTTTTTTGTGGGTTTCGGGGATCTGCACCCAGATCCTTATGCTTGGATAACAGGCCCTTTATCCCCAGAGCCATCTCCTTGGCCCTTTGGCTGATTTTTAAAATGCAGAACCCAGCTGCTGCACACACTACTCTCAAAGATAAATATTTTGATTATTGGTACTTCTAAACGGACAGGAAACAAATGACTACACAGGTTGGGTTCACAGCACTTCCTTCAGACCTCTGATTTAACTGCATGCAAACAATGAAAATGCGGATCAGCCAGAAAGTTCATACAGCTTCAAATGAAATCCGTACAGTTTTTTTTTTTTAAACATAGAACAAGGCAGATATTCAGGTTGAAAATATAACAAATGTGTACATGTTTTGAACTTTGAAAGAACAAGCAGGCTGCTTGCCTGAAAGCGTGCAACTCCAGCAAGTGGTGAAGGCTGTATTAGCCTGTGTGTGTGTGTGTGTGTGTGTGTGTGTGTGTGTGTGTGTGTGCCAGCAGCTTCCAAACTTTATGTTTTCTTTAGTGATCTATGTTGCTCATAAGGTTGACAAAAAAATTCAATGATCAAAGTGTCGTGTGCATGTTTTCCTGTGTGGATGCATGTGGAAGCCAGACGCTAACACTCTGTGTCCTCCTCAACCACTACACACCTTATTCATTGAACCTGGAGTTTGTCGCTTTCACTGGACTGGCTGCCAACAAGACTCTGGGATCCACCTGTCCCTACCTCTCAGTTCTGAGCTTAAGGGCATGCACTGCCATGCCTGACTTTTATGTAGGTGCTGCGATCCCAACTCAGGTAGGTCATCATGCTCGTGCAACAAGAACTTCACCCACTGAGTCATTACCCCTGCCCCCAAACATAATTTTTTGTTTAAGACAAGAGTCTCACTCTGAAGCTTTGGTTGATCTGGAACTTGCTATGTAGAGCAGGCTGGTTTTGAACTCATAGGGATCCACCTGACTCTGCTTCTTGAGTGCTGGAATTCAAGGCATGGGTCACCTTTTTAACTAGGGACTAAATTTCTTATAGAAACACTTCTCTAGGTGGGCAGAATACTCTGGAATGGGCATCAGTCCCTGATCAAGAACATTACGAGGGGGCACCTTGCTTCTAAGACTTCCCCAGGGGTTGGTCCTAGTGGTTTTAAGATATCTGAAACTCTTCCCAGAGACTGGGACGGATTGACTGGACTCCAAGGCTTCTTGGCCCAATGAATCCACAGCCCACAGTAGAATGCCTGTCTCCCAAATTGGGGAGCTTGGATTTTAATTCACATAACCTTTAATCCACAACTTCTTTGAAACCCAGTCAGGCTGAGCTCCAGGTCTTTTCTATATGGATTATGCTTGGAGCTAGATTTGTCCTACAAAGATCTATTTGTGGAGAGCCTGAAGATATAGTTTCAAGTTCTTGGGACTTGGACCCACTTGGTATTAACCTGACAAGTCACCTTGAACCAAAGAGTTACTTTGGGACAAGTGCCTCATGCCTGTGGCCGTCAGAGTTCCTAGGTGTTCTATTTGTGGGGCTGTTAGGAAGAGCAGCTGAGGTAGCGCCGCTCAGGGTCTGGTAATTCATGCCTCTGTGGAGTGGCTGCCTCGCCTTCTTTGCCATTTAAAGGCAGGAGAGGGAGGAAGGGAAGGAACTCCAAGTATCCATTTTCCATGTGTGAATCCCTGAGGGTCTTGATGGATTCTTTGAAAGGATGAGGCTGTGTTTGTTCTTAGCCTTGTTTAAGCCATGCCTTGGATTTTTATCTCATTAGATACTCAGGTCCCCGTGGGGTTGAGGGGGTCACAGGGGCTCCCCTCTAGGTGGATGATAATATGTTGATTGATACTCCTTGCAGGGGAAGCACTGTCTCAAGGGATTCTAATTTCCCCTGGTCCCCAGACCCTTGGCATACTGAGGTCATGGCCACAGTTATTCTTGGTGGTGACATGGGGTCTTTGTGGCTCTTCTCAGGGCTTCTGGCTCTCCTGTTGGGTTCCAAGAGATCCTCTGTGCCTCAGTGTGTGTCATTCCATGTGGCACTGACCCGACTCTACAGGAGAGGTAGTTGGGAGCAGTTTTGTATGTATTGTGTATTTTGGAAAGACTCTACCAACACCTCCATCCCCTCCTTTAAAAGACAGCTTTACTGTGGGCTGGAAAATTGCTTTGCTTGCTGTGGAATCACGAGGACAGCAATTTGGATCCCAGCACTACATAACGAGCTAGGTGACCCCAGAACATCTATAACTCTATCTGAGGGGTACAATGCCCTCTCCATGTTTCTGTTAATGCTCAGTGACAAACAGTAATACACACACACACACACACACACACACACATACACACACACACACACTTGTATACACTCACATACAGAATAAGTAAGGAAACGTAAATATATAAAATAAGGTTTGATGGTGCTGAGGAGGTGGTTCAGTGTAAGAGAGCTCTTGCAGCGCGAGTAGGAGAACCTTGACTTAAGTCTCCAACAACTACCTCAAAAGCTGGCCGTGGCCTCTGGCAACACCTGAGTCTTAATGATGAAGGCGCTGAGAAGCATAGATTCCTGGAGCTCACTGGCTTCCAGCCCTGTTCCAGGGTCAGTGAGAAAGGCCGTCCCCAAGGGACTATAGTGGAGAGTGGCAGAGTGCTCTACACCCTCTGGTCCTCACGTGTGCACCGCTGCTTCCCTCCATGGTACACACATTCTCTCACACACATGCATAAGGTGATGCAAAAGCTTTATGATTGAAATGAAATGAACAGAACATAAAAGCAATCACCGTAAAGTGCACAACCTGTTGGCATTCTGTGTATCAGGATGTCCTGTAGTCACAACCTGCTGTAACCTCGACTGACTTCCACCTGGATCTGTATTTTCCTTACAGAGCATGCTACTAGACCCATCTGGTCTCCAGGGTGACCCTGCTCATCCACCTTCACTGTGCTTGGATTGTCCTGATGAGCATGGGTCACAGCCACAGAGTGGGATGTCCCTTGGCATGTCTTGTCCTCTTTTTCTGAGACCAGTGCACACCAAGCGCCTGTCAGTACTTGGCTCCTGTTTATGGGCTGAGGGTATCTCACTGTGTGCACACACCGCCGTTTATTTGCACATCAGTCGGTCAGAGGACTTTTGGGATGTTTCCACCTTGAGAAGAGGATTTTTTTTTTTTTGAGGAGTTTTTGCTTAAAAACCTGTTTTCCATTATTAGAGCATAGGGGCCTTGGATGGCCCATCACTGCACAGTTCTATGTTCACCTTTCCAAAACTGCTGCTCTGTGCCGTTTTAAAGCAGTCCCTTCTGCTGTTGAGCTACCACAGTGTGTTGTGCGTTCAGGAGACTCCGCCCCATCGGACACAGTTTGCAGTGTCGCCCACCCTGTACTAAGACCTTCTCATTCCAGTTACCTTTGTCCTTTAGCAGAAATCAGGCTCATGGCGGTACAAGTAACTGACCAACAAGGTTGTCCTCACTGAGGGCACTGTTGTGTTCTGCAAATGTATGCCACCACACCGACAACTTGGAAGGCACATGCACAGTGCTGAGGGCCAAACCGAGAATCTCGTGTGCACTAAACAGGCAAGCATCGTCCTCGACTCGAGAGCGTTCTTCTTAATGCTTAGCGTGTGTCCGGGGTGGCCACCGCACTACAGTTTTACTTTTAAAGTAATAACTACCCTGCACAAGCTGAGTGTGAAGAGTTGGGGGAGGGGATTTCCATCTTGTGTGCAGAAGCCGCTCAGCCTGCGTTGTCAGTATTTTCTGTTAGCAATTTCTCCTTCCTGGATCCAGCTGTAAAGGTGAGCTTGCTTCAGACGTGGACTCTGCTGTCCCTGCAGGAAGACTGGGGAATATCAGGCAGCCCCTGAGCTGGTAGCACTGCAGTGCACCAAATTTCCCATTTCCGGTCTCCTACATGCAATTTAAGGAGAGAGAGAGTGTCAAGCTGATGAGATGGCTCAGAGGTTAAAGGTGCTTGCTGCCCAACCTGATGGCCTGAATTTCATTCCTGGGTCCCATGGGGTGAAAACAGAGGTGAGAACTGACTCTCTGTAAGTGGGTCTCTGATCTAAACACACACACACACACATACACCATACCACATGCATACAGACACCAGCACTCACACATACACAAACCATAAACACGCACACACATGCACACACACATATACCAACATAGCACACACACCCACACCAATATAACACACATACACACACACACACACACACACACACACACACACTGCTGCCCAACCTGATGGCCTGAATTTCATTCCTGGGTCCCCTGGGGTGAAAACAGAGGCAAGAACTGACTCTCTATAAGTGGGTCTCTGACCTACACACACACACACACACACACACACACACACACACACACCATACCACATGCATACATACACCAGCACTCACACATACATACACTAATACACACACATACACACACCACACACATGTATACACCAACATACACACATATACACACATGCATACATACACCAACACACCACACACACACACAAACATGTGCACATGCACACAGGCATGCAGTCAGGCACACACACACACAGACACACACACACACCACATACACACAGACATGTACACACATGGATACATACAGAGAACAAACAAATAAACAAATAGAGATGTGCTGAAATATCCCTTTAACAAGGCTCTTCTCTAAAAGCAAGACAACACAGGACTACTGGTTTACCTCTTGATCTCTCAATAACAAAGAAAGTTATTATTATTATTTTTTAAAAGAGACAAATGTATCCACATGACTGCCTCCTTCTGATGACCCAGCTACTTGTGGACGCCTGCCCTTCTCCCAGAAGCGCCCTTCCAAGGGGCTGTTTTTCTTCTTGTGGTCCCCTGTCCCCGTGCTTCAACCAATGTTTGAACCCTTTATGTGAGGAGAGTTGAGTAAATACAGGTTTTAAAACTGACTGTAGAATTTATGCAATCTGTATTCTGCTTTGGTGACCCATTATTGAAAACTGGGTCAATTATAAACAAAAGAAGTTGGTCTTGGCTCACAGGTCTAGGGGCTGAGCAGCTCAACCCTGCCTGGTTCTGGTAAGGGCCCTGTGCTGGGCCGGACCATAGTGGAGGGTGTCATGTGACTGCCAGAGCTCCAACTCATCCAAAGTGCTTTCTGTATTAACTCAGTGCCTCACAGACGAGTCCATGAACCAGCCACTTAATGGTCACCCCTCTCTGGGACCCTTGATGTGTGAGCAAGGAATTGGGCTTTCAGCATGTGAAACTGGGGAATAGTCTCAGACCATAGCAAGACCCACAGGAGTTGGTACATGGTTACTAGGACACACACTGGGTTGCTGTCAGGAGGATGCCCTCTAAATCCTATGATGAGAACAGTGATCTGTGTTGGCAAAACAGCCCATAGAAATGACACCTCAAGGCTCAGGCCAAACACCCCTCAGTCTGAGTGTGGGGGAAGAAAGCAGATTGGCAGATTGCTGTGAGTGCACAGGCTCGCAGCTCTCAGGGTTTACCTCACAACATTGACACAATGTGGCTGTGTGTTTGTTGTCTGCACTAGACATACCCTCAGAGCCTTGGCCAATCTTCACATCCTTGTTTCCATAATGTCCCTGTGATGTCTAAACAGAAGGGGTCACTCGTCATGTGTGTCCAATGATCCAGGTGCATCAATTTCCGCACTCAAGATGGGGTTTGGAAACACAAGGTTGCCAGGGGCATGCATGCTCTCTCTGTCTCTCTGTCTCTGTCTCTGTCTCTGTCTCTGTCTCTGTCTCTGTCTCTGTCTCTCTTTCTCTCTCTCTCTTTCATTTTACTTTAATTTTTATGCTGGATATCATATAGGTCAGACTTGCCCTGAACTTTCTCTGAAGCCAAGGGTAATATTGAAATTCTGATCTTCTTGTGTCTACCTCTGGAGTGCTGGGATTGTGAGTGCATACCACCAGGCTGCGTTTGTGGGTTGCTGGTAACAGAATCCAGGGCTTTCTGTACGTTAATCAAGTACTCGACTGACAGAGATATATCTTCAGTCCTGTCAGTCATTTTGTTTGTTTGTTTTTTTATTACTTATATATTTGAGATAGTGTCTTCATATAGTCCAAGCTGGTCTTGAACATATGGAGAAGCCACCAATGACTTTGAACTTTTGATTCTCCTGCCTCCATCTCCTAGTTCTGGGATTCCAGCAGGCAACACCACAGCCTATTTATGTGGTGACAAGGATTGAATGCAGGTCTTCATGTTTGCTGGGTGAGCACTCTACTAGCTGAGCCCCACCCCCTCTCTTTTCAGCCCGTATATCTGCCTCCCATGATTTACATTCTTAGTGTTTCTTTTTCAAGGTAAGGTAGTACTTAGCACCGAAGCCTTAAATGTTCAGGTTTATAGAGGAGAAATTCAATAATTTTGGACAAATTAAACTCAAGGCAAGGTACTGAGTTGGATCCTGGGTAGGAAAGCATTGTTTTCAAGGACACTGGGGCCCCGTTGGCAGAGGTAGCAGATGGAGAGGACTCCACACACATTGTTCTGCTGGCTTCCCATCCTCTTATCCTTTCCCTGGTTCTAACGTAGGTAGGAGGCTTATATCAATGCAGAAGCTCTTGAATTTGATAAGTGCATTGTGATTACATCAAAGACAACCTTTTTTTCCCCCTAGGAGATGGATATGGAGGTATTTAGGGATAAAAGGACGTGATGTACGGAATCCGCTCTCAAATGGCTCAGGCAGAGAGCATTTATGATAAAAACAAGCGTGGTGAAATTCATGTGATTGGTGCATTTGTGTAAAAGGGTACTGAAGACTCCGCAACATTCTTTTAACTTTCATGTGAGTCTGAATGATCACCAGATAAAAGGCTAATAAAGTTGTCGATCCTAAGATTATAAAACCTGCTTGTGGACCAGCTGTGACTAGAGACCACAGGAAGCAGAGCACGAGGATGCAGCAGTGGGAGTAGAATTTCAGTCTCTCATCCATCCCTCTCTCTGGTCCTTCCCCTCCACTTAGTTCTGAAGTTCTCCTTTCATTGTAAAAGTATAGACATGAGCACAGGGCTACTTGCTGCATTTCCCACTCTATTCCCTCGGTGCTTCGGATTCTTGATAAGTGCACTTGACCAGATGCTGAACTCTGCCATGCTTGGGTTGTTTGATCCGTGGTTGCAAAGGCGGAGTGATTCGGAGCTCCAAAGTCAATGCATGCTTTGGATGAAGGCATAGACTTGGGATCCTCACTTCCTGGGGATCGCTTCCCTGTGCCTCTCAGCAGACCCGTTTTGATTTCCACCTTACAGAGACATCAGGAAGTAGAGATTGGAAATCCAGTAGACACACTGTCCACTGAAGAAGCTGGCTTAGTCACACAAGTATGAGGGGGTCCCAGCATGCACTTGAAAAGCCAAGCCTGGTGGTGCAGGTCATAACCCCATTTCTGGGACTATGGGTACACCTGATCCATGGCCTCAATGGCCATGCAGACTAGCCTATTGGGAAGATCCACCTTCAGCAAGAGTCTTGCCTCAAAAATAGAGGTGAGGAGCAATTGAGGTAGACATTCTATGTTGATCACTGATCTCTACAGGTCCACCCTCCATTTCTGTGAAACAACAAGAGACAGTAAGAATCCATAGAGCGTTTGCCCAGGCCCGTTCTCTTGATACTCTGTGTACAATTCTTCAGTTAGTTATGTGAATACTCCTAGAAGTGAGTTGATTCACTTCCATTTTTCAGTATGAAGTTGAGGCACAGAGAGATTTAGTCATTGGACACAATGTATTTGTCAGTTCAGTCAGCACTGGACCTAATGTGGTCAACGCCGCAGCTGGATTACAGGCCTATCTAACAGCACACAAGGTATTCATCTGGGATGTTGGGGAAAGGCAGGGCTCAGGGTGAATTAGCTACAGTCACACATAGGACAAAGTGAAGGTTGGTGCCCAACAGCCGAGAGTGGTGCAATCTGGCATGTTCTAACCACACTGCGGCTACTGCCCACTTTGTGTATCATTAGCTCACAAGGCATGTTTTTGTGCAAACGATGCACTGGCTTCTTACAGTATAATATACATACAAATAATCTATCTTGATAATTTAAACGATATGTAGGATATAGTGAGTATAGCAAGCTGCCTCAATGAAATTAACTTGCCCTTTAGTTATATTTTTAAGAACAAACTTAAAGTAACAAATTCGGCTTGTGGTGAAGGCCTCTTGGCCTAAACTCAGAAACAAAAGCCAGGAACTTCAACTGTCAGGCTCTAGAGGCCCAACCAGTTGCAGGAAGAAGAGAAGAGGTGAAGATAGTTTGAAGATGAGACTCAAGGATACCCACAGTGACTGTCACATTCCCATGACTGTCACATTCCCATGAGATCTCCCTTCAAGATCACAGACTCACTTGCCACATAAAAATCCTGAATTTGCTGTATAATTGGTTCACATTCCATGTGAGTCAACACATCCTCTGTACCATCCACCAAAGAATAACAGGGGTTTAGGCATGACCATGTCTACCACCTTTACCATGAGGAGAGCTTTCAACTATGCTGCCTTCAGATGGAGGCCATGCCCTTTGACCTCCAGCATTTATTTCTCTCAACATGAATGCAGTGTCAGTGGGTTGGTGGCTTCTAGGGCTCCAGGTATGCCTGACAAGGTACCTGTGACCTCAATTGCTCCTCTGTATGTTTGTCATTTGTCCCCAGGGGCATGGTGTACTGGAAGGGTAAAGATAGCCCTTGACTAGCTGTAAATGACAGCACCTGGCCGTAACTTTTTAACTCATCGGTTACAGAGTAGAAACTTCTGTGCTGGCCTAGAACATCCACCATCTCTCAAGACCAGGCCTCTCCTATCCAAGCTGTGGGATCCCACTCTTAATCCTGTCTGGAATCTCTCCAGTTGTCTCCCCCCTGGTCTGGGCTATGATCTACCTCAACCTGGCAGCCAGGAGGGACTCTGCTGGTTTTCTGTTTCCAGTCTGACTCAGTTTGACCTCTGCACAGTAGTAGGCGTTTTCCTCAAGCTTGTACATGGGGGATATTGTCACATTGCTAGACTTCTCTAGGTGACTGGGGGAAGGACACTCTATTAATGGACTCCTTGACTCCCTGTCTCCTTGCTCACCCTGTCTTCTTCTCCAATTTACAGTCTAGAAACTCCACTTTTATGCTTAACATCTTCAGCAGCCTTCCCTACTCTACACACCAAGAGCCCTCCTCGTGGCCTGCTCTTCCTCCAGGCCTGAGCTGAGCTCCTCTCCCTCCACACTACTGTCTTCCTCTGTGTCTACCTCAGAGAGCACAAAGTGCCATGTTTTATAGACCACTCCAAACCCTGTTGTTCCAGTGGCCGGTTGGAAGCCCCAGCCCCAGCTAGCACCATTTGCAAGCTGTCTTAAAGATTGTGTTTCAGAAAACACAATCCAGCAGACTGCTGCCCTAGGTGGCTTACCTGGGGTCCTGGAGAGACTGAAACCCAGGCAGATCCTGACAGTCAGTTCTGTCTGACTTCTGATCTCTCATAAAAAAGGAGAAGCTCCCAAGGCAACGACAATTCTTTCTAAAATATGAACCCTTTACTGTGTGTCCAGTGGAGAAAACATGCATCTCTCCAAGCCTTTCCCTTGGGGACTATTCTCTTCTTGTTGTTCAACTAGGTGGTCAGGGTGAGAGTGTAGTAGCTAGAAATTAGAGCCTAATGTTTTAAAGTCTTCACTCTCATGTTGCTTCTCACCACACAACTCTTTCCAAGTATTAGTCCCAGATTAAGTTTCAATCGTTTTTTGGAACCCAAAATACCCATCTGAAGACTGGCTGAAAGTGGCAGGAAGCGTGCTCTCAAGGAGGCCCTTGTAAATGTCCATGCACTGTACTATCCTATGTCCCGAGAAGGCAGCGATCCATCAGAGCTGGACCCTGTGCACAAGGAGAGACTGTCTGGAATCTAATTTTATCTCTACCTCTATAAACAGCCAAGTGGCACCATTTATTATTTTACATAAATCATTCCTGACACCAAATTCTTCCTTAAATGTGTCCTTTAGTCAGTTCCAACATGGCTTCAAAAGCTTCGGTGGCTTGAAACAGTTCTGTGGTCTCTGCCTCTGAGGAGGGATAGAGGTTCCAGCGAGTGGAAAGGAAACTCCTGCCCAGGACAACTGTCCAACAGGGCTTAGGCCTCATGAGCCAAAACATCTGGATGAATGCAGTGAGCTAACTCAATGGTGGGCCTGTTCTAGGGTGGCCAGGTTCCTTTCCTCTCTGCTCATTGAAAATATCTCTTGGAAAGTAAGAAACTCGAGGTGTGTATTAGTCACTGGTAGGAAAACTTGTATGGCCCTCATCTCTAGTGACCGCACTTGGAAAGAGCTGATGTCTCAGAGTCCTTAATAGATGTTTACAAGCCACAGAGCACCAATGGAGACCGGTGTTAAGTGGGCCATATGCTTCCCAAGGCTCTAATAGAAAGAATGTTATATTTTGCATAATGACAATATGGAAAATCCACTTCCTTCTTCCAGACATGTTTTTAAAACTAATATAATATTATAATATAATTTTCTCTCATTTATGCCCTTATTTTTTACAGTTAAAATTTTAATTTGGTGTTTAAATATAATTTGAATACTGCCTGGAGCTCTGGAGAGACAGGGTGCTATCTTAGTTCCTCCACAATGGGATAACTGTGATTCCCACATGGGGTTGTGTGGCAACTGGGGACATCTACACGCCATGTACCTATAAGCAGCTGTCATCAATTTCCAGAGCACTCGCTCTACACATCAGTCAATAATAAAAACAAACGAACAAACAAACAAACAAACAAACAAACAGAAAACCAGTTTCTCTTTTGCCAAAGTCGAGTTCCAAGCTGGAAAAATCAACGTATGTATTCTCACCATACCCTAAGAAGTCCATCTGGGAGTCAGTAGACTAGCTCTGCTTCCCAGCCAGCTCTGTGCTGGGCTCTGTTTGCAGGTTTATCATCGAGGTGGCTGAAGCCTTGCCTGTTTGATTTTGGCTGCCAAGCTTGGGAACAGATTATCTCCTGCCGCCTTTGCTTGCCTGTCCTTCTCAGACCAGTGACTCTCCTCCAACTGCAATCCTCAGTTAATTTCATTGCTTCAAGTTTGATGTCCTTGGGTGAGATCAGAAACACTCTGAGAGCTTCGTGCATGACTATCAGCACTTTCCTGTTGGATGGTTTGGGCTCACTTATAAGCTGTTAATTGCTTTTTTTTTTTTTTTTTTTTTTTTTAACACACTTTAATTTTTTTTTTTTTTTAGAGAATTTATGCTCCCAGCAAATTCTGCAGAAGATGGAGACACTTCTTATATTCCTCTGCTTCTCATATCCACACAGCCTCCCTGCTGAGCAACACCCCTACCACAGGGTTGTATTTTTTATGTATGACTAGGAATTGAACACATATCACCCCCAAATTTACAGCTTGTATCAATATGCATTCTTGACAAATTTCTTGTCATCTCAGACAAATTAATGGCAGGTATTCACCATTGTAGCATTCTACAGGAGAGTTTCGATACCCTGAAATCCCTCTTTGCTAACCCCTGGCAAGCACTGACCCCAGCCCAACCCCCCCCCCCCCCCCACGTCAGTTTTCCCCTTTTCTGGAATGTCATGTATCTGGACTCACATAGCACGCCTGCTCTCCACACTGGCTCCTGTTTCATTCGACAGCTCATTTCTTTTTAGCACTGAATAACACTTCCCTGTCTAGAAGTACCACGGTTTATTTACCCTTTCGCCAACCGAAGGGTTTCTTTCTTGCTTCCAAGCATTGATCTTGAAGAATAAAGCTGCTATCCACCTCTGTGTGGGGGTTTTCCAGGGGATGTACGTTTTCAGCTCATGGATAAACACCAAGGAGTTTCACAGAATGTTTAATTTTAGAAGTCGGGGAGCCCTCCAAAGTGGCTTTCCCACTGGCAGCAAGTCCTAACTCACCCGTTCCCCTCCCCCCCCACCCCACCCCGCCGCTATGGCCTCTGGTTTTGCCAGAGTTTGGGTTCTGGCTATCCTGACAGGTGAGAAATGATAACACCTGCCATTTTCATTTTTGTCTCCCTAGTAAGGTCTTGATTCAGCGTGTTTTTCTCATGTGCTTTTTTGCCATCTCTACACTTCTTCCAGGTGAGGTACCTGGCTAGGACAGTGGTCCATGTTTTAAAACCTAACTGAATTTTAAAGATTCTTGGGCTGTCAGCAAAATGCTTTTCAAACAAGCTTGATGACCTGAGTTTGATTCCAGAGCATCAACAGAAAAAGCTGGATAATCCAGCACTATGGAGACTAAGACAAGTGGGTGGTGGATTTGCTGGCTAACCAGTCTATACTGGGGAGCTCCAGATTCACTGAGAGGCCCTGTCACACACACTACACTCTCTCTCTCTCTCTCTCTCTCCTCTCTTTTACTTTCTCTTTCTGTCATGTTGGACAATTGATTTCTTGAAGTTAGTCCCTCTGTATCTTGCTATAATAAAGAACGGTTCCCCCTCTGCGTCTACTGCCATGAACTTCTGAGCTTATTTAACCTTTTTTTGTTTGTTTGTTTTTTGTTTTTGTTTTTTTGAGACAGGGTTTCTCTGTGTAGCCCTGTAGCCCTGGTTGTCCTCGAACTCATTCTGTAGACTAGGCTGGCCTCAAATTCAGAAGTCTGCCTGCCTCTGCCTCCCAAGTGCTGGGATTAAAGGCATGTGCCACCACTGCCCCACTACCTTTTTTGTTTTTGATACAGGGTCTCTCTATGTAGCCCTGGCTGTCCTGGAACTCACTCTATAGACCAGGCTGGCCTTGAACTCAGAAAAAAAATCTTCTAATTCAATGCATTATATGACTTGGTTTGTTGAGCTAGCCTTGTAATTCCAGCTGGCTGTGATGCATAATTCCTTTTATACATTGTTGAGTTTAATTTACTGTTTTTTCCTGGTTTGCTCTGTCTTTCAGTGACCAGCTCTTCTTTCTTTAGTAGCACATCAAGGCTTCCTCAGACAGCTGCCGCCTCCTTGCTGAAGTGTTGGTAGATTGTGTGTTTGTAGACATTGTTCCTATCTGGGTTTTTAAGGGATGCCTCTCTAGGGCATAGGATTGTGAGTTCATAAGATACAGTGGAGGAGAGTGTCAGAATATACCATATATATGTATATTTTAGTGTCTATGGGATCTGTAGTGATGCCTCTTTCATTTCTACATTTTGTAATTTGTAATTTCCTTCCTTCTTAATATTGATAAATATTATTGATCTTTTCACAGAATCAGCTTCTGATCTTATTCATCCTCCCTATGGATTTCCACTTTTCACTGATTCCAGCTTTAATTTTCAATTTTAATTTCAATATATATATATATGGAAGATTTATTTATTTGTTTTACCTAAGTACACTGTCACTGTCTTTAGTCACAGTAGAAGAGGGTATCAGATCCCATTACAAATGGTTGCTGGGAATTGAACTCAGGACCTCTGGAAGAGCAGTAAGTGCTCTTAACCACTGAGCCATCTTTCTAGCCCCATCTATCTATATTTATATCATCTATATCTATATCTGTATCTATATCTGTATCTGTATCTATATCTACATCTGTATCTCTATCTATCTATCTATCTATCTATCTATCTATCTATCTATCTATCATCTCTTCCTCTGATCTCCTTCTTCTGGCATCTCGAGGAAGGTCTCTTTAGTTTGTGTCTTCCTCCTTTGCCTCTGCCGTCTTCTCTGTCTACTGTGCTATCAGCCCACAGATGACAGTCTTCGTTTGTGTCCTAACTCTTAAGTTGTAATCTTCACATCTCTGCTGCCCGTCTTCTCAGGCTGAGTAGTCATTCATGGAGGATTTTAGTATTGTGGCCCTGTCTGTTCTAAATTCCCAGTCTGATGACTGCAGTGTCTCTCCTCACCTGTGTCTTACCCTGGCCCTTGCTCCACCTCTGCGGCAGGCCTGTATCTCTACACTGTGCACTTTGTGGGTGCTCCTCGGTGATATCCACGTGAGTGTCAGAGTTATGGAAGTTGTAGGATGATGGAGTTATATATTTCCCTTCTCCTTGCTCAGTTAAATGAGTCCAATGAGTGCACAGCACACTGAGCTCTGGTAACCGCTTTCTCTCAAGGGAGGACCTTGCTAAGATAATGGAATGCTGAAGAATTGCTAAACGTAGTCCCTTTCCCCATGCCCTGGTGGGAGCACAGTGGGGTTTTCTCCACTCTTGAGACAAAAGTGCAGGGATCCTGGATGGTTCTTGCATGATGCTAGTTTTGGTCAACTGACACAGAGTCACCAAGGAAGAGGAACCTTAGCAGAGGAGTTGACACTATCTGATTGATTTATGGGCGTGTTTGTGGGGCATTTTCTTGTTTGCTATTAATGCTAGAGGGCCCAGCCACTATGGGTGCTTCCATCCCTAGGCAGATGGGCCTGGGTTGTACAACAAAGATACCCAGGCAAGCTAGTAAGCAGCATTCCTTCATGGCCTCTGCTTCAGTTTCTGCCCCCCAGGTTCCTGCCTTGGCTTCCCTGGGACGATGGAAGGACTGTAACCTGCAGCCAAAATGAAGCCTTCCTCCCCAAGCTGGCTCTCATCGGAGTCTCATCCCAGCAGCAGGAAGCAATTAGGCCCGTGGTCCCTCTGAAGCCCACTGTTCCTTGACGTGCCCAGGCTCCAGTGACTCATCAGTGACAACTGAGGCTCCACCCTGGTGCTGGGCTTGAAGAGGCCTCTGGTCAAAGGCGTTTGCTCCACGACAGTGAGAGTTTCTGCATCTTAGCCTTGGGCTACACACACTGCTCACAGCAACTCAGCCCTCACAGAGTGATCAGAGCTATGAGTTCTTGTCTTTACAGATGAGAAAATGAAGGTTTAGAGGGATTATATCATATGTCCATATCCCTGAAGATATGGGACAAGGATTTGAACCTGAAGAATCAGGTTGTGGGTACCCACAGAGATGAGCAGCTTCCCAGTGTCAAAATTCCTGTGAAGTAACCACTGGCTTATTTTCCCAGGCACCCTAAACACCACCGCTGGGGTAGTGGATGTGCAGTCTCTTGTTGCTCCATTCTGAAGCTTCCCGGCCCACCACGGGAGCTGACACACAGGAAACGCTAATCAAAGTTCTCGGAGTAACTGATTTTTATGTTGCTGATCTTGCTTTGAGATTTTTTTTTCTTTTTGTCTTTATTTCAGAAAACCAATATTGAACTTCACGTTTTCAGTTCAGGACATGAAGAGCTTAGAATTTGCAACTCCTTTCTCACACTAAATAAAAAGCCGATCAAAAGGAAAAGTCAAAGACTCTTCTTAAGTCTATGAGAAGAGGGGCGAAGGGCAAGCTGCTGCCTCTATAGACATCAGGCCTGCCGGGTCAGCTGTCAGCAGTTCGCTCACCCTGCCTGCATCATGAAGGAGAAGCGCAATATTGGCTTTCTGAAAGAAAAAAAAAAAAAAAAAAAAGAGAGAAAGAAAGAAAGAAAAGGAAGGAAGAAAAAAGAAAGGAAGGTTAAAAAAAAGGAAGAGAAGTCTCAAACTGGTACCATCAGTATAAAAGTCAGTTACTCTGCAAGCATCATTTGGGTGCCTTGTGTGTGGGGGTTGTGTCTGGGAGTTGAGGCTTCAGAGTCGGGCAACGTGAAACTATATTTAAGCTCTCCTGGCACTGGGCGGTATCATTTAATGGTATATAGGGAACCTGTAGATATAAACCCCTGGTAAGCCCACAGTAATACTGACCTAGGCCCATGGCAGGTTCAAATCATAGCTGGGTCACTTGATCTGTTTTGGTTCTGCACACAAGCGAGCTCAGACTCATCACTTCAGGTACCGATAAGTGCTGTGTACACAATCACCACTGCGAAGCCGTTGTTTTATACTGACGTAGGAAAATATCAGGCTGGGTGGATAACAGAATCCTTCAGTGGGGTCTTGCTGCAGTGAACGGTGTGTGTAGTCATGTGGCATGGTGTTGAGGGATGACGAGGCAGGAAGGAGGGAAGGGCCCAGATCAGGATCCACCTTCCACAAGTCCTTAACAATAGGTCACTGACCAAAGTCAGCGATTTGGACATTTTGCAGTATTTGTATTGTTTATTAACTTCTTATATGACTAAAAAAAATTCTATTTAAATATAAATAACTTTTTGTACTTAGAAAATCACTTTTTTTTCCAGAAGGAAGCATTATAATTCATCTGCAAGTGGCCATGAAATATCCCCGGCGAAATAAGCGATGGCCATTAAAATGAGGAGGTGCATGTATCGAGTGCTGGCTTGGAGAAATAAGCAGTGGCCACTAAAATGAGGAGATGCATGTATCGAGTGCTGCCTAAGGCCAGTTTAAATCATGCCTCAGGCTGTGCATGCTTGCTTGCGAGGACCGGTTGATGAGTGTAGTTGGAAGCTGTTGAGATTGTTGACTGGGGGCACGGCACCCTGATAGCTAAGAGAGGGGAGACAGCACAAATGCCTCAACTAGGGAAGGCTCCAGGGTCGATGGGAGACAGTCATGAGACCTGGAGGCACACCAACAGCTAGGTGGAGGGACAAGGGTGACAGATTGGCCAAGGAAGACCTCCAAGTGCACGACCGCCAAGGATTGAGACGTCTCTAGCACTGCCTGTTAAAAACGCCATTGGACAATCATCACAAACTACTCAGTCTCATTCAGGGGCCGGGTCAAATGCTAACATTGGTGGGTGGGGTCTCAGGGTCAAATGCTAACCTTGGTGGGTGGCGCCTCAGGGTCAAATGCTAACATTGGTGGGTGGGGTATCAGGGTCAGATGCTAACCTTGGTGGGTGGAGCCTCAGGGTCAAATGCTGACATTGGTGGGTGGGGCCTCAGGGTCAAATGCTGACATTGGTGGGTGGGGCTTTCCCCCTTCTTTTCCTGAATGACCCATTCGTATTCTGGAGATTCTTAAGGGAGCAAGAATTTTCTATTTATCTCTGTCTTGGCTAGTGTGGAGCTTCTCTGCAGACCCGAAGACTCAGAGTATTGGGGTCCCTCTTCATTGTATAGTCTCTATTTACATGTAGGCTAACGTCTGGTTCTCTCAGGGTCTCTATGGGACCTGGGTCACAAGGAGCCAGCATAGTCTTTGCTGTATACATCCTTTGTTCCTTACATTATGCTTTCAGCCACACTCCTAGAAACGACTGTAGATATGAGAGCTTTCTGGGTGGTAGATAACAGGACGACCCTAATTTCTAGGAGGCTGTAGTCAAGCTGCACGGAGTGCCTTCTGTGCAAGTATGAGGATCTAAGATACATCCCTAGTACTGGAATTAAAAAGCTAGGCATGATGGTGCATGTTTGTAATATCAGGGCTATGGAGTCAGAGTCAGGTAGATCTTTAGGGCTCACTGGCTAGCCAGCCTGTCCTACTCAGTGAATTCCAGGCCAGAAGAGAGCCTCACAAAACAAGATGGAGAATGTCTGACCTCTGACCTCTACATGTACATAAGGTTATGGGAACCCTCATGCAGATCAACACACACACACACACACACACACACACACACACACTTTTTTAAAAGGAAGAACATTCGCAGCCTTAGAGAGGAAAGTGAGAGTCTGTGGAATGAAGGGGTTGGCTGGAGGGCAGACCATTGGCAGACAGCAGAGCTTGCCAGTCGCCTGAGTCGCCCCTGGGGCTGTCCTGCCCCCTAGAGGACACAGAAAATGCCCAGGAGCACTTTGTTATTCTAGCTCTGGGGAGGGCACTAGAAGGGTTACCAAGCTGTTCACGCCACAGCGTCCAGGACACTGGTCCTATGTCACCTTTACCAAGGTTGAGAGGTACTCTAGAGGCCCGCCTGTCGACAGTGCTCCTGTGACCTCTACCCTACATGGATCACAAGTGAGAGCCAACCCGCTGATCGTTTGCCCTCCCGAAAAGACCTCAGCTGCGAACATAACCTTTTGGAAGTTTTCCCTTTGTGTATGAATAACCCTGTCTTTATTAGGACCTTCTGCAGGGTAGTGCCGCACTCGCTCTGGGTTGAACGCATTACATGTGTATTTCCTTTGGAAGCTTACAGCAACACAAGAAAACTGCGAAGTGTGCGGGGAGGGCAGCGATGGGGCTGCCAGGACCTGGGAAAGCTCACAGTCCCCGTGGTCCCCAGTGGGTGTGCCTATGTGGAAAGCCATGGACTCTTCCAGGGTTCTCCCTAAGGATACCTGGGCTCTGGCTGGCTTGCACAGTGTCTCCTTGGCGGGGCTCCTTGACCCAGCCTTTAGTTTTCAACTAGGTGAAGGTGGGGGTCATTTGGCCTCTGCTTTGGGCTACCAGGTCAAAGGTCTGACCCAGAGACCTGCTCTTTGCAGAGCTGGGGACTCTGGTCTTATAGATGGCACTGCGTTCAGGGTGGGTTGCACACTGGCCACAGGTTTTTTCTGGCTCTTTCTAGAGACCTTTTTTTTTTTTTTAATTTTTATTTATGGGCTCATTTTTTTCTCCTTTTCTGGCTATTTTTGTTTTCTTATGGTTGGTACAAGCTGAAGGATGGCTTGGAGATGGAAGACTGGGAGGTCTCCAGTGAGAGCCACTCTTGCTGTGACTTAGGTTGTCACTAGTGTGTAGACCAGCCACTCCTCTCTTCTCTAAGCACAGTCAGCTTATATCTGTAGGTTATGGAGTTGCTCCAGGATCAGACCTGCCTTTGGAGGAGGCAAGACCTCAGGACTCATGCTTCACTCTGAAGAGAAGGGCTCTCTTCTTGACCCGCATCTATCCAATCCATGGCCCTTTCCTACCATGATGCACCCTGATGAACTGACTCCAGAGTCCCTATATTTGCCCTTGAGGTCAGAAGCATGGGCACAAGTGTCAGGTGTAGGTTCTATACTCCCTACCTAGGAGTGAAGAGGAGGCTGGGTCGAGGTAGATTGTCTAGGCTGAGGCATCTAGGACCTGATCCTTTGAGTTGCTCCCACCTGTGTAACCCTTTCTGGCTTACCACTCTCCTTCCCATTCTCTTTCCTTCCAGACCACCAGGGTGAGGCACACCTCACTTTTGTCTGAGCCTGGACTGTGACTGGCGCACAGTCTGCCTTTTGATCTCTGATCTGACACCTGCCAGTACTGCTACTGTCTAGAGTAAGAACTCCAAATAGGGGCACCACAAGCAAGGCCAGGCTTGACTTCTCACCTTGGCTACCCTGAAAGTAGGTGTTCAGGACGACCTATAGCTCAAGGGCACCAGGTCCAAGGTCTCTGCAGCACTCCTGACCTTTCCCTCTCTGAGTGCCATAGCTGTCTGCTGCAGCCTGTCATGGAATTTTGGATGGAGGCGTAAGAAGGGAAAAGGTGAGCGGTCAGAGGAGGAGGGGACACACGCAACCACTTCCCCGGGGATGTGGCACACACAGCTTTGTGGGTATCAAACTCTGGGACGTTCAAGGTCTTCACAGCCTTTGCACTTGACCTTCAGGTGTCCTCCCATTCCCTTTAAATGACCTGAAGAGGGTCACAAGCACACAACACAGAGCAAACATGTGTAAATAGTTGTGTCACATTGTTGGGGGCTCGTGGTAGGACAAGGAAAGTTTGTGCATGCTCAGGACACATGCATTTAAAAAAATATGTCCCATGGGGCTGAAGAGATAATGTGGACACAGGCTCTGTTTCCAGGACCATTTTAGGTGGCTCATAATTGCCTGTGACCCTGGTTTCCATGAGCACATATGGTAGACACATCCACCCATATAAATAAACAATACAGGTTTTGTGTGTGTGTGTGTGTGTGTGTGTGTGTGTGTGTATGTGTGTGAGTGAGTGAAATCCAGGAGCAGGACACAGTACTCAGGAAGAAGGATATAAAGCTAATTGCTTTTCAAGTTTTAACTCTGTTGTTGATTTCTTCTTTCTCTCTCTTTGTGTATATGTGTCTCTGTGTGTGTGTACATGTGTTAGATGAATGCATAAAAGGTGGAGTAAACATGTAAAATCCATTGTGACACGCTGCAGCTTCAAAATGGCTACTATAACTGTATAGAGTTCAGTCCGAGACTGTGGATCTGGACAATCTCTCTGCATAATGTTTTTTATTTACAACTTCCTTACAATAAAGTTTTAGTTAAAAAAAAAATCTTTTAAAACTATGTCTCACCCTTAGCTGGTTGACCCTTGAACTCTTGCTGGGAATGCAGGTGTGACCCTGCACTCAGTTTTTCAATGCACCTTTTAAAGAAGCCTTCTGCGCCCTCGCCCCAGGACCAATGAGCCACAGTGGCTAACCCCTAACCCCGGTGGATGAATGGCTACCTTCTCCTGCAGAGAAACTGTGAAATGCAGATTTACTGTTCTGTTAACAGGAGCTATGTGGGTTTCTGGGGGCACAGCACACATTAGTGGGCTTAAAAACATAATCATGTAATAAGGACACATGCTCCACCATGTTCATAGCAGCCTTATTTATAATAGCCAGAAACTGGAAACAACCCAGATGTCCCTCAACAGAGGAATGGATACAGAAAGTGTGGTACATCTACACAATGGAGTACTACTCAGCTATTAAAAACAATGAATTTATAAAATTCTTAGGGAAATGGATGGATCTGGAGAGTATCATCCTGAGTGAGGTAACCCAATCACAAAAGATCACACATGGTATGCATTCT
>JADRCD010238043.1:0-47328 GCA_019843815.1 Montemys delectorum
AGAGTAATAAGTACCCATTTATTACTGGGTATTCTAAGGCATCTCATTCTCTGTATAATGTCTGATTGTATGTCTCTCTGCTTATTGTCATCTGCAGTAAATGGAAACTTCTCTGATGGTGGCTGAGCAAGGCACTGATCTATGAGTATAGCAAAATGTCATAAAAAGAATTTTTATCACAACCTTTGTTTGTTTTATTTTGTTGTTGCTAGTGTTGTTGTTCTACCTAATAGTATTTGGTCCCTGGGCTATCAGGTCTCTGACTATTGATCACTCAAGCAGTGTTAGATATGGATTTTATCTCCAGGAGTGGGCCTTAGTTAAATCAAATATTGGCTAGTTACTCTCTCAAGTTACATTCTACCATTGTCCTAGGCAATGCACACTAGGTAGTACATCATTGTAGATTAAAGAATTGTGGCTGGATTGGCATTTAATTTTCTCCTTTAATGGGAAGATCTAGAGTATCTTCCTGTAACAAAGACACTAGTGTGTAAGGGTAGGGTTTTATGTAGGGACTAGCTTAAACTTTCCATATTCAATGTGTTGTGTGCTTATTGTCTCCAGCAATAACATCATTGCTAGCAGCTCTTGGAGAGCACCATATTGTCTTAGCAACAGTCTGAGTTGGTTGGAGATTCCCACTGGAGCACTTTGGTCAACAAATCAATTTGATACTAAAAAGTGATAGAAAGCTCTGTTCCCTCAGACGCAGTTTCCCAGTCTTGGCCCTAGTGGTTTAACACCAACTGCAGGCCCCTAATAATCACATCTCCCGTTGGTCCCACAGATCAATCTCCTCCTAACTTCCATACCTCTACTTATCACTGTATCCAAACCCCCATCTCCACATTAGACTCCATAGACCCAGAGAAGGTAGGAAAACAGGAGTGTTCTGGGGGGGTTATATGGGTATCTCTTGAAAGAGGCGATATTCTATTATTTTCAGAAGGGTGGGGAATACTTAAGGATGAGAGAAGCAACAAGAGATTGGAATCAACTAAGATGGGGTGAACAGGGTGAAAAGAGGTGGAAGACAAGAGTTGGCATATAGATGGCTGGAATTGGAGGCCATTTGGGGGCTTGCAGGGAAAACTAGTGTTGTGAAAATGTTCTTGAATCTGTGAAGACGATCTTAATGAGGGAACATAGGGATGGGGGATACAGTCTTAACCTTCCCTCTCTAGTAGCTAGGTAAGGCTCTCAGCAGTTGCACTAGATTGCATGAAACTTAGTTGCAAAGGGAATGTCATGGAAATTCCCAATCAGCCCAGGCTGTTACTAAGACATAGGATTGTTCTCTCTAAATTGACAGTGAGCTCACACTACCCAGATGGCACCTACACAACACAATTGAGTGAGGAGAAGTCCAGATGATGCATATATGGAGTCTTCACTCCCACATTTTAGTCTTCTTGGTATAGGATGTTACTCCGCAGGCTATTAATAGAGAAATGTCAACACAAACCTAACTACAAAGCCTTTGACTACAGTTTGTCCTTCCTACAAAAGACTCTAGGGCAAAGGAGGCACAGAACTTGCTGGCATAGCCAATTAATGTCTGATTTAATGTAAAGTCCATTCCATCATAAGGAAACTCATATCTGATACTATTTGGATAACCAAGAAAGAAAGACTAGATAACCCAGAGACCTAGATTAAAACCAAACACTGCTGGATACACACACACACACACACACACACACACACACACACACACAGCATGAAATGCTGAGAACTACAGTCAGACAATATAGAAAGATAAAGTATAAATTGGAGGTCTCCATCAAATCCCTCACCTCAGAGTTCACAAAATCCCATGGATCAGGGAAAGATCACAAAAGACAGAGGGAATAGAAGACACCAGGTGAACTAGGCCTTCTGAATCAGAAAAAAAAAAAAAAAACAAACAAGTTGCATATTAGATCAGAAATAACGCAGCAAACCCAGAGCCTGCATGCATCTACACCAGGTTCTCTGTGTATATATTATAGATATTTGCTGAGTATTTTTATTGGACTCTAAACTGTGAGAATAAGTGGATCTCAGAGTTTTGTACCTGCTCTTGCTACTCATTTGCTCCTGTTGGGTTGCTGTGTTCAATTTTGATATGATAGTTTTTGCTTCATCTTATTATATTTTGATCTGCCATGTTTGATTGTTATCTTTTATAAACCTGTTCTTTTCTAATGAGAGACAGAAACAGAGTAGATCTGGAACGAGGTGGAAAGAAACTTGGAGGAGTAGAGGGAGATAAATGTGATGAAGATATATAAGAAAAGAGTCTCTTTTCTATTAAAAAGAAAAACAATTATATATGTATATGTATATTATTTATAGACTATTATCAAAAGCACTCTGGATAACAAACGTGGGAGCAAGCATATTATGGAAAGGAAACTTCTGTAGAGTGCTGACAGAAATTCAAATTAGTATAGCCTTTATGAAAAACAGTATGGATGTGTATAAAGTAAATGGAACTTCTATTTGATATGTAATCCCCACTACTGGATATTTACCCAAAAGAAATAAGTCATGTATGCCTGACATATGAATTCACTCAGGTTCATAGCAGCACTATTTATTATAGCCCAAAGCTAAAACAATACAAGTGTTCCATCAGTTGATCAAAAGATTCTTTACATTATAAATATATCCAATTGTGTAATAGTAGCATATAAAAGGAATGGAATTCTGTTGTTTGTGATGTTGCTATCATGCTTGGACAAGGGGAAATCAATCAGGTATAGAAAACGAAGCACCAGAGGACTAATGTATTGAATCTAAAATAACTTATTTCAAGACAGTTGAAAATAGAACTGGGAGAATAGTTCGAGAGAATAAAGTTACGGAAGGAAAAATTAAAGAAACAACTAAAAATATAAAGAAAGAAATACAAAATGTAAAATACATTTCAGCCCATTTTGTATATTAATTAACCAGTGAGATTTAAAAGAAAAAACTATCAATGGAAGTTTCCATTGCATTCCTTGGTATTTCTAGATACTGTTAAATTTTTCATTTAATCATTATAGTCACAACATATTGTTCAAATTTGAAGTATTCTTCTGCGAAGTTAATTTATAAATGCATTCTCATTAATTCAAATTTCTGTAAGTTTGTTTATGTTCCAGTTCTTCTTTGATAAAGTTACAGTTCTCACTGTGTGCTAAATTTTAAAAAAAAAGTGTCTGTCAAATGTACCAATATATGTGAAAAATATTAAATATATGTTTTTCGAGGAATATGCTGGTACCATGTTCAACATCATGGATTTGAGCATTTATCTTTTATATTAAGTTCATTCACATTCTCTTCATTCAAAATTCGAAAACCCACAGGTAATTTATATGTGATCTCACATATGTGTAAGAGGTGTAAGAAACGGGGAGAGCTCACTCAGACTTCCGCTGGAAAGCAGAGCATGGCAGGGCCTCTAAGTTAGGACTGTACAAACTCTTAAATCCTTGGAGGGAGATAAGGATCGGGACTGTGAGCTGATAGAAGACAAGTGATACTGCCTGGGGCCGTGTTCATCATTCCATTCACCCCGTGCTCCCAAAGGATGTATTAGAAATTATAATTGTTAGAACGTTTTAGTGATTTACAGCCAGAGGAATAAAATACCCAGAGATAACTGGGTTATTGCTTAAAGGCCAACTGTGACAGATACTTCTCAGAGACCTTCTGTTTATTTATACATTAAAAAAAAAGAATAATTTTTAGGCTATGAAATTGACTGCATCTGTCAAAACACATGAGAAACTCCTAACAACAACAACAAAAAAAACATGGATGACATAACCGCTAGCATACGAAAATGAAATGCAGGTGTGATGGCGGTTTAGCTTCAGCGGAACAGCCAGCAGACCACACCAGAACAAGTTCCGTGCACACCACCACATGAAAATGAAGAGTGGTAAAGCCACTGGGCCAGTAAACCCAGGCACTTCAGAGGCTTCGTCAGGAGGGCTTCAGGCTTGTATTCAGCATTGGCTACATCTAGGCTACCCCGGGCCCCCCAAAAAGTAAACAATAACTTGTGATTAAGAAAGAAGATACATAGTTTCAACAGGGATAGAGACTTACTTTCTTGATGTCATCTATAGTGACTTAGGGGTTTTCTTAATCTTGATACTGTGGTCTTGGCTGTTGAAAGGAATCCAGAAGGGCATAGCATGAAACAGAGCTGGAGTTTATGAAAATAAAAATTCAACATAGATCTTTCAGATCAAGTGAAATTAGTCTTGGGAGGAAAATAAGATTCCTAAATGCATGGGTATGGGCTTCTCAAAAGAGGGACAGAGTCAAACGTCCAACCTTTAGCCACACATATCATTTTGGTAGCTGCATATGTAAATTTTAAAGGGTTGTTTAGACTCAAGGAGTTTCATAGATAAGGTAGGTGAGATTCAAGTCAGATAACGGCAACTCAGTTTCTCCTAGGGATTCGCTGTAATATGACTTCCAGACTGATAGTTTAAACGAGTCTCTTAAGCAGAAGGCGTACTTTATTCTAATTCTACCATGTCTGAAAAAGATAGATCAGTTAGCCAAGTGTCTGAAAAATCTACGCATATAAGGAAAATGCCTGTATCACGAATGTTGTCCTTTTGAGTTTGCAAAACCTTAGTGCAGTAAATATGGAACGAACTATAGCAAGCTACTTTGCTGACTGGCAGAATTATGGATACACTGGCAAATTCTACATTTTGCTCCAAAATAAATTATTTAGTAATCCAGAACTGAAAAACCTGCTTTGGATGAAAAAAATAGGTTTCTTTTTGTTTTGTTTTGTTTTTGTTTTTGTTTTGTTTTGTTTTTCAGATCTGGGTCAGTAAAGACTGTAAAAACGTCAATGATACTGAAGAAAAATATAGATCAGTGTACTGAGATTCTGATATTGTGTTAGAACATGAGAACATAATTAAGAAACAAGGTAGCATTTGTTATTATTTTCATATTAACATATTCTAACGAATATTATATTTTGTTTATACTCTGCAATTTGAGATGTTTATCTGCAGTTTGCTCAAGGCTTTCTCTTTTCAATGTAATAATCAGTTATTCAGATTTCAAGTGGTTTGGTATTGAAAATAAGATTAAATACGAACACATTTAGATTACAGAATTTAATAATTGTTCATATTTTGCTATAAAAACGCTCAGTCAATTTTCTTTCCGTTCTATTAGTTTTGTCATTTTCTGTACCTAGTGCATGCAACTCCTATGCCGGCTTCTTCCCTGTAAGAGTAGCCAGCCCAGCATGCTCCAGGCTGAACTGGAGTTAGCAAAGCTTAGCTAGTGCATTTGGGTGCAATGCAGGCTTCCGCAGAAGTGAATTCATGGGCAAAGGGCACACACACCCAGGAACAGCTTCAGTAAACTGCTTCAGTGTATTGGGAAAGAAAGGGGGTCTCTATGCCCGTGGGGAGGTGGGCAGGTCCCGTGGGGCAAGGTTTGTGTGGTCATGGACAATTTGCCAGAACAGGGGTGTTGGAAAATAGTTCACCTGCATACTCAGGGGCTAGGAGTTCTGAGGGGGGAGAAAGCTTATAAAGTTAAACATAGATTGAGGCCTGATAACTGTCAGAGTAGTAAATTCTTACTAGGGTTGACAGAGTGACAGCCAATTCTCTGGCATCAGGTTGAGAGAGAAAGGAACAAATGTCTGCTGTCTTTTTTTTTTTTTTTCTTGGTTTTTCGAGACAGAGTTTTTCTTATAGCCCTAGAACTCACTCTGTAGACCAGGCGGGCCTCGAACTCAGAAATCTGTCTGCCTCTGCCTCCCAAATGCTGGGATTAAAGGCGTGCTGGGAACAAAAGCATGCACCACCACTGCCTGGATGTCTGCTGTCCTCTTATGAGGTATACTGTGTGGAAGCTCACCTAGGACACCACTACTACCACTTGTTTATCCTGGGCCACTGCAGTCTCACAAGTGTATATCATAATATCCTAGAGAATTTCAAAAAATAAATTAACGCAAAAATAATTGCATGCATATTGTAATTTTAGAACACTACTGATCGTAGATACCAACAAAAGAATTTCAGAGCAAAAAAAAAAAAAAGTAAAACACAGTGGAAAGAGAATAAGATAAATCAAATTTAGTCACAAAATGAAGTCTTCCTCAAGCAGAGGAAACTGCAGCTTGTCATCTAACGATTTCTAAGAGCTGAAATTGTACCTCGGTTATTTGTATTTTAGAAAGGAATAAGCACCATATTTGATGCTTTTGGTAAGGTAATTTGAAATAGGAACTTTATTATAGTAAGAAAAGATGTTTATCTCACAGTAATATTTAAAATGTTTGTATTTTATCATTATCAAAGAATAAGTTGATGTTTAAAATAAAATTAAATGTTGAGAAAGATGGCCAAAGTGCAATCATTTTATATACTTTGATGTTATTTACCATGAAAGTAGCAGATCTTATTTACATCTGTTAAATACAGCCCAAGGGTGCACATTATATTTTGTTTCAATTGTTTTTCTGACAGAAAATGCCATTGTAATTTATTTATTTATATTTTATTTAACAACATGAGGGTATCCTTACGATTTTATGAGAATTCACATTTTACTTATTTGTTTTAAATGACAGTTTCTCAACACTTTTGTAAGTGTCCCTTTGTCTTAATGAACTGACAGAAAACTGTAGATTAATGTGTATGTGCATATGTGTGTGTGTGCATGTGTGTTTGTAAGTATGTGTGTGTGTAGCCAGTTCATTTTATGTGAATCTGATTTATTATTATTGTACATATATTTTATATTTTGTTTTATTGGGAGCTAGTCGTACAAAAATGCTTCAGCTAAGAGGTACTTGGAAAAGGCATTAAATAGATAAGCAGCTTCTCATTACAACTTATAGGTTCTAAGGTGAATGCCAACTCTAAAACAGCAGGAGACTACTATGGTATTCATGCTAGACAGGTGTTCTAAACTCATCTCTCTGTTTTACACATTGGAAAATCTGGATGCAGGCCAGTCTATCATGGAGACAGCTACTGCGCATCCAGTCTAGTGTAGATCAAGAGAAGTCATGGTTAATTCATTAGAGCATACTTATATTCTTTGATATTATTAATCTGAAGTTAAACAGATAATGACAACTTTGTATACACTTTGCAATCATTTTATTCTTTAAATGCATTGTGTCTTTTATAGACTCATATAATACGGCAACTACTATCCAACCTTCCTAACCCTTAGTTACTTCCATTTAATAGAGAATTGGTAGAGGGTAAAGAAAATTCCCAAAATATGTAATCTTCTAACATTGGGAAAATGCTCAAGATTTTAGGTAATAAATTTCAGAAATTCTGTCTTCCCACTCATTATGTTAATATTATACATTTCTATTTCTATTTCCCCAGGCTTTTGTGTGGGGGCTTTTTTCTATACAAGAAGAAAGTGAGAGTTCGCATGCTTTGATTTGATCATTTTCTCACTTTTGTTCTGCTCATGGTACTTTGCACAGCTGTATTTATGAGCCTGCCTGTATCTTGTCCATGCTTGATCTATATCTGAAGCCTAGGTTTAAAAAGTCAGAAATGATTTTCTACAGTTCATGGGTCAGATAAATATGTGGCAGATACATTTTTGCCAAGAGTCAAGAAACATAGTTTTCATGAATCTTTCATATATGTGCTAGTCAAAAAAGTATGCTGTAAAAAATGAAGAAAATTGGCATAATCTCTATATTTTATTAATTATTTTTATAGAACAGTGATATCAGAATGTGAAATAATTTACTAATTAACCAAACTATATGCAAGCATCCTTATTTGGGTTTTCTATTATATGAATTATGAATTACATGTTTTAACAAGTAATTTTTATTTCACTAAAAATTGGAACATGTATGTTTATATATTTGTTAATGTAAATTAGGTAAAACTCAAATAGTGTACTATAGGAAAAAATATGACAGGTTGTCCTTCTAAACATACTAGACAATATATCAAGTAATACTCTACACCTAGATGTATCAATGTATCTTATTATCACATCAAATTTACAGGCACCGAACATCATGAATCTGTGAGGCAAACAGATACTAAATCCTTAACGAATGTCTAGGATAGAAAATATATTTTAGTGTCACGGGATCCTAGAATATAATTGTTATGAATTTTCTAGGGAACATAGGCAAGTAGTTGTTAAATTCTAGTCTAAAATACATAATTTGTAGCTGTAATTGTTCACTTTACTCTGTGCACGCTCACCTAAACCCAGTGCCTATTTGAGTTCTAGACACTCTCTAAGCCTGTCTGACCTGCCTGTCATATCGCTTTAGTGGCTTAATTGGTGAGGTCATGCCTGAATACTTTTTAGGAAGATTAAGGGCCTGCATTCCCTAATACTTTAATTTTGCTTCTCATGTTAATTCATCACTTGAGATACAAGGCACAGTGGGGTTACTCTCTCTAGGTAAGCTTTCACAGAAATAATTGTGAGCAGACTAGTCATGACCTTGGTCTTATCTGTGCTCAATTTTTGATCTGAAACTTCAGTGAACATCAATTTTGAAACCATTTCCAAGTACACTGAGAAATAGTGTTTGAAGCTTGGGACCATAAATTCTCCTTGCGATATTTCCCTGTTCAGGGTAGATTGAGTAGGATTAAAGGGAGCAGTCATGCACTCAGGGTTAAATAAAAAAGGTATTACACTTGAATGGTAATTTAGGTAGGACGGATGTTTTTCACATTACAGACACAGAGGTAAAGCATGGCAGGAAACTATTCAGTGGGGAAGATAAAGGGAAATGATGCTTTAAGCCTCTCTGACCTACAAACAGAAAGAAAAGCTGTTATTAACTGAAACTGGGAGCAAGAAAAAGGCAGAGGACAAACAATCTCTCCAGCAATCACCTGGGGAAGTTAGGTACAGTCTGCACCAATAGATATGTAACTTCAGCAACGGTGAACGTAAATAGCAAGATTTAGTCAGTAATTGATAAAGTAAACTAAGTAAGTTTACCTTAATATCTGTTAACTCTGAGGACATATAAGTAGAAAATTCTAGATTAAAAATAGTGGAAGATGTGGTTTGAAATTATCAGATTAAAATTATTGGAAACTATAAAGTTTTAGCATTTCTAGGGAAAGTACTGATTTAGCTTTGGACTGTACAGATGTACAATAATATCTGACTTGAAAACGTTTTATATACATATTTCATTATATGTAAAACCACATCCATAATAGTATAATCTATGAGGAAAAATTAATTTGGGGATGCAGGTTTCAGGGAACCCTACCGAAGAAGAAGCAGAAAGGAACCAGGATAAAAGCCAACAGTGTCTACAAAGGGAACATAATAAAGAAATGCTGCCTAATATCATTCTCCTATACTCACAGATCACTGTCTTGGTCAGCTGTCATCATAGAAGCTTCTTCCCACAGTGGATCTTAACAAGTACAAAGATCCTCGGCCAGGCATTAAGCAGAGAGAAAGAGACCTAGGGACACTCAGCCCTAACCTGAATGTCTCCTCAAATCCCAAACCTAAGAGTTCTGGGATTCCCCAGAGAAAAGATGGAAAGAATGCACAATCCAGAGGGTATGGAGGATACCAAAAAACAAGGGCCTCCAAGTCAAAGTTGTCAGAGACTGAGGCAGCATGCATAGGGACAACACAGGTCTGCAGCAGACCGAGTCATAGAGCTGAAAGATGAAATGGTCATGACCCCATCCCTAACTCAGAAGCAATCTCCAAATGATGACATTTACAAAGGAAAATTAATTTTCTTAATGAATGTTTTTCTGGGAAAACAGTACTTTTTTTTTAAAGTATGGTTTATTTTATTAACATACTAATATGATAAGAATGATTTTAAAGTTAACAAATATTTATTGAAATTATATTGTTCGATAAAATTCTAGACTTATGGTTTTTAGTGATGAGCCAACATACACATTTGCACACACGCAGATACCCACACAGATACACACATAGAAACACACACATACAAAGACACAAACTCAAACAAAAACAAGCTCAAAATATACAAAACTCCTGTCCCTGTATACATTTCAATAAAGCAAAAGAAAGTGGTAAAGTATATACAAGAATGATATAGTATGTATTATGAATTTCAGAGCTTGATGATTGTCCTTTAGAATTTAGAGTATTTTGCTGGAAGCATATATGTCAGAAATTGCTTATATTTTCAAACTTCAATGTTAGCTTTGTAGAAGCATGTAAATACATTCTCTTCCCCCAATGTTGTGACTCACACTTATTTATCCTACAACTGTGGAGGGGAGTCAGGAGAAGGGTGAGTTTCAGCCATTCTACACAATAAGATCTTGTCTCAAAAAAAAAATGGCGAACAATACCTAAACAAAATAAAACAAAGCAAAATTAACCAAACAAAACAAACAAAAACCCCTAAAGCATGTCAGCTGAGCTCCTGGGGCACTGACTAAAGAAGAGGAGAGAGTTTGATAATGTAAATAGATCAATTGACAATTTCACAGTAAGAAAACACAGTATTTTTAAAGATGGGCTGCACACCAACAAGTTTCTGGCTAGCTGAAAACAAACTTCATGGCACCACTTAAGGTTGTTTGTCTTATAATATTATGACAGGACTTTTTGTTTTGTTTTGTTTTAATTAATTAATTTTAATTAACTCTTAATTAATTACTGTGCCTATTTTATAAACTACAGGTTTGTTTTGCTTCTATATTTTGGCTTCTACTTTTGTATTTTTATGAACTACCTGAGTGTGCAAATGTAAGAGTCTCTGTTTCATGTGGCTTCTTGCCTTATGATTCCCATTGCTGTGCAGAGTCACTGTGATCTAGGCAACTCTTATAAAGGACAATGTTTAATTTGGGGAAGGCTTACAGTTTCAAAAGCTTAGTCCATTATCATCATGTTGGGAAGCAGGGCAATGTCAAGGCAGACATGGAGATGGAAGAGCTGAAAGTTTTATATCTTGATCTGAAGGCAGCCAGAGGGAGACTGGCTTCCACACTGGGCCGAGCTTGAGCACAGGACACCTCAAAGCCCACCCCTCAACATTGCTACACTCCTTCCACCAAGACCACACCTATTCCAACTAGGCAATATATCGTAATAGTGTCACTCCCTATGGAGTAAGTAAGCATTGAAATACATGAATCTATCCGGTTAATCCCATTCAAACCACCACATTTCTCTTGGAATTGCTTCCTTCCAGTGTTTGTTTGTTTGCTTGTTTGTTTTATCCAATTCTGATATTTTAGGTTTTGTTTTATCTCATTACTTTACATTTTACTTCACCTTATTATAATGCCAGACAGGCTTGTCATTTTTCAAATGACAGTTACAAAGTGGGTGGATCAGGATGATTAGGGAAATGGGAGGAGCTCAGAAGAGTAGAGGGATGAGAAACAGAAATTAAGGTCTTTTATGTATGGGGAACATCGAAACTGTTGGAAGACTTAATTAAACTGTAGTCAAAGTATAACATTGTTCGTTTATATATAAAGCATCAAAGAGGGAAATCTACAAATACGTATGTCAATATTATTTAATATCAGATATAGGAATCTCAGGGACTATTTTAAAACAAGTGAAACTTTATAATGAAACTTGATTTCATAGTAAAATTATAAAGACTGCTGTATTGGTGAATTGTGTGTTGGACTCACAAAATACTTCAAAATTTCATCTGATTAAGGATGATGTCAAAACCATTTTCTTTATAATTTAAACATTATCTTTGTATGAACATTCATGCAATTATATCTTTACAGCTACATATCAAATATATATGGGCATTTAGTTATTATTAACTTTAAAATAAATAAATCTTTCAATGATAATATCCACTAATTATTCTTCTAAAAGAAATATCCTCAAATTTTGTAAATGTATAAGGATAAGCAGGCTTTTTAAAAAGACTTCCATGTTATATACTTGTGATAAGTATAGGTTCAATACAATTGTTCTGAAAAATGTTACATATAATGCATACTATTGTACACTGAGATTCAGATTCTGGGCCCGGAGGTAGGCTAGAACACTGCTTTGTCCTCCCCACTAGGCTGCTCTGCCCAGACAGTCTGTGTAAACCCGAAAGATGAAAATTATATTCCTAAAAATTATAGAAAAGCAGCACTGAAGGTATTTCTGAACCATGTCCCCTCTACTATAAGCCACTGGATGTGAGTCTAAATCAAGGAAAAACAACAAAAACAAACAAACAAACAAACAAACAGAAAACTACAAATAGGTATAATGGGGATGAGGTTGGACATGTTGGTACAGTGGGGAACCAAGAACTCAATAATCAAAGAAAGAAGGAGTTTAATACCTGACTACTCTACACAATGAACTCCAGGTTGATTGTCATTAGCAAGAAGAACAGGTCTAAAAATAAAAATGAAAATAATGAAATTGCACAATGACTTCTAAGTAATGCCGCTTACTTGACTCAAGGATCTTGGTGGAGGGTGGTAGTAAAAATATATATTCTACTTATGACCTTCCACACTGCAGAAATGTGTACCATTTAAGTCTATGATGGACTGAAATTGAGAAAAATACTAAATGTGTGCTTACAACAAAATTTGAATTGAAAAGAACGATGGCAGGCCTTGTTTCTTTACTAAATGTCATCAACCTTTTGAAGAATCACATATACCAACTTATATGTTTGACCTCCAAAAATATTTCCAAAACTAGGGGACAGTATTGAGTGATTTCCTAATAAGTATTTTTGTCTGGCTTGTTTTCTATTGAATAGTACTTACCTCTTGTGGGAAATAGCATTTTAATTTAACAAGTCTTATTATAATTAGACAAAAAATAGATTAAATTCATTTTAAATCCCAGTATTGACTCAATATACATGTACTTCCAAATCACTGAGCAGACATAATGTTTTGAATTCTATTCTAGGAAACTTGCTAGAAAAAAATAGGCCCAAAACACCCAACAGTATTGCTTCACTATGATTGGGAAAAACAAAATAATTTCTGGTAATTTATAACCAGATAAACTTACTCATTGGTGAGCTTACTAAATATAAACAAAACAGTTTTTTTTGAGGGGGGGGAGGGTTGGTGTTATATATAGGCTTGTGGAACCGTGGAACTAGGAGGGGCTAGAGCAAGAGCAGATTTGAGCGTTGACAAACCCAGGAACTTTTATTTGGAGAGCAACAGGAGGTGGGCCCACTCCTTCTGTTTCCTTGAGCCTGCATGCCTGTACCTCCCATCTCTGCTCACACCAGAGGAAGTCACTTGGTTGTAGCAGCAAAAGTAAACTTGGCCTCTAATAAGGTCAGGTGCAGCAAACACCTGAAATTCCTTGCTATGCAAATGAGCATCCTCAGCACTTAGGCCTATGACCACTGTTGTATTATCTACCATGATAATTCCTCCTCATCCTCAAAGATTTAGCAGGCCTTGTCACTCTCAGTTAAACAAGGCTTCTCTCTGAAGCCTGTCTCCTGAGAAGTCTGTTTCTCATTGTGCTCACTCACTACTTGAGATCCCCATACTCCCTATTTGTTGGATTTGGTAGAAAGTTGTTAGATGTCACGAACACTGCCGACCTTTTGTCATTTTTCAATAATGAAGGCCTTACAGTACAAACATATTTGAAATAAAGAGAAGCTGATACAAAAGAACAAAGAACAAAAAAGGAAGTTAGAAGGATAGGCTGCAGAAGGAAAAAGAGAGTAGAATATGCTCTTTCTGTTGTCTTGACGCCCAACGTAGGATAAAGACAAATACATATAAAATGATAAGCCTCTGTGTGAGTGGAAATACTTTCCAAACAATCTTTCAGAATTGACATACTTCAAATAATTGCAAAGATTATTATTCTAGACCCATTTTGAGACATCACTCAGTTCTAATTTTACTAAAAGGTTCTTAATGATGTCACATTTACTGCTCTTTGAACCAAGGTAACTGGAAAGGAGTATTTGGATATATTCTAATATAACTGAAACACTAGGAAAAATAAGTGGCAACCTCTTTTACACTATTTTCATAGTAAATAATGTTACAAAGACTTCATTGGAGAAGAAAATATTTTATTTCTAGCATACTAAAAAAAAGAGGGTTTTTTTTTTCAGGAAACACAGACATGGCATCCATTTATAACAGTTCTTTTCATTACAATACCAAATATGTAGCCTGTCAAGGCAGAGGTTACATGAGTATATTATGATGACTCCAAAACCAAAATTGAAATGGCTTGCAATATTTGTTAGCCCAAGTATGAAGAGATTACAAGGTTTCTTCCATCACCATGCCAGTGCAGTCTTGTTCCTATAGAGATGGACTCAAATGGGACAATATGGTAGAGCAGACAGTTAGCTCACTGTCAGTAAGCAGGAATCCAACAATACATTCTGCAGAGTAAGATCCACCCCTTGAGCTGACACACTGATTCCTGATTCTGTTGACATAAGCCTCATATTTCTCCTCTCCCTGTTACCTTCTCTTCTATGTCTTCCTCCATGGCCGTCACTATAAGGATATGAGCATATGAGCATGTTCTTCTCTAGCACGCACTTTATCCATAGTTCAGTGTATTTTTGAAATGAGATTGATGATTTAAGTACGTATAATTTGAAAGATTCACTAGGAGAAAGTATGTTATTACTCTGCAGATGCACTCCTGTATATTGGGAAGCCAGGGAAGCCAATCTGAGCTGAGCCAGCCACAGAGTGCTGTCATGGCCAATTTGTCTATACACCCTGTTTTAAGGACATGTTGGTCAATGCCTTGTAGAATCAACTCTGTCTAACAACCAGACAAATACTGATTTATGTACAAATTTAGAAATAAACAACAGATTTTTTTGAAAGGATGCTCTTTATTTCTTTTTGTTTTAGTTCCTTTTAATTCCTGTAAAGAGACACACACCATGATCCAGGTGACTTATAAAAGAAAGCACTTAGTTAGGAGTGAGCTTACAGTTTGAGACAGGGATTACATGATTATCATAATGGGAAGCATGGCATCAGGCAAGTAGTCATGAAAGTAGAACGACAATTGGGAATTCACATCTGATCCACAAGAAAAGGGCGGAGAGAATGATGATGGGCTTGGCATGGGCTTTTAAAAACTCAAAGTCTATCTCCAGTGACACATCTCCTCCTCCAAGGCCACACATCTTCATCCTTCTTAAGCATTCTACCCTCTTGGGATCAAACATTCAAGTATATGCCTATATGTACTGTTCTCATTCAAACTTCTAGATTCATAAGTAATATAATTTATCTTCAAAAATTGTTGTCCCATTAAATTCAAATATTTTTGACAACTGAGGGGATGTCTAAGTGAATAAAGCATAGGTCCAGCAGTCACGTGGACCTGGTGTTAGGACACATCCAGCACCCCCGCCCCCAATAAAACATTTTGGAAGTGGTGTTCCAGCTATAATCCCAGGGATCATGAGGTAAAGACAATCTCTGACCTCCACAAAAAGGCCTCAGTGTGTAAGTATACCCCTTCGCAAGTAACGACACAAATGGCAATGCCTATCATATAGAACAAAGTAAAAAAAAAAAATCAATTCCAGAAGATTTATATTCCATTTTTTATTGATGATCACACAGTATGTGGAAGATAGGCTTTTTAAAAAAAATATATAACACAGTAATTAGAAAGAGGGAATTTCATCTGCCCCCAACAGTACCAAAATATGTACCAGCTTTGTATTTCAGATAGATCATCTGGGCTAGCAAAATGGCTAAACAGGTAAGATGGGCCAAAAGCACTTATGGCAGGGCCTAGAGTCCTAAGTCCCATCCTTTGGTCTTACACACGAGAAAGAGAAAAGTGAATGGACTATGGTACTGTGGTATCTGTGTACTCAAACAAAACAAGCAAATAAATAGCCAAATGTAGAAATATAAAAACTATAATGCAGTAAAATATGTCACAGGCCCTCCAGAGCACTCTGGCTCCTTGTTAGGCTCTCCCAAATGATCAGCCAGCATAGTTTCTTCTGCTTTATATCTCCGGCAAGCAACAACTGTCTTTAGGCTTAAAATGCACAGGGCCTATTGTTGTCAAAATAAAAAAAGGATTGATCTATGAGGAAGTACAAGGCTAGAAAATGATTGCCCAGGCACACTGCCTTCATGACAATGACCCCTCAATTCCAAGACAAAGGTTGTGGCCCTGGGCACTGAACTGGTTCAAATTCACCGAGGCTGCCTCTGACTTCTATGAGTGTGGGAAGAAATACATCTACTAGAAACCCAGGAACAAGGGCTTATGAAGCTAGGTGAATTTATTCCAGAAAACAAAACAAAACAAACTAAACAAACAAACCAAAAAAACCCCAGAAAGTTTCTCCATCTGTCAGTCCTCACAAGCAAATCACTTATGCATGTGACAAAGTAAGACAAAATTTATGACTCTGGGACAGGACCCCAATCACAGAGCTATTCAGACTCATAACCGTTAGCTTCCAAACATCTGTTCCACCTCCTCCCAGTTTGGAAATTATCTATAAGAGCTGACTACACAGAGAGATAGTGTTTTCCTCTTAGCCATGAAGATGTGTTTGTTTGGGATGGCTAAACATTGTATTTCTTTCCTGGAGGGTGTCTTTACTTTGGGTTTTATCAAGGCACTTCCTATTAGGAGAGGAGTAATTTCCAAGTTGGTTGTATTGTGGCTAAGTCAGAATTTGAGCAGCCACGTATTCTTGTTTTGATATTCTCATGTTCTATAGAAAAGGAGCACCATTGATAAAATAGCACCATGTCCTAATTACTATTTCACCCACCCTCCCCAGTTTTAATGTACTGGTGAACTTAGGACATGTACATTCTTTGTTTGTTTTCCTGAAATCAGATTTTTTTTTTTTTGTGCAATATGTTCTGAATACAATTACTCTTCTCCCGACTATTGTCAAATCTTCCTACCCCACTGACTCAAATACATGCTCTTATTAGAAAACAGAAAGACACAGGCCAGGGAAGCAGACTGGCACCAACTATGGATGCAGTACACCTACTCTCCGCTCACATAAAGAACAGGCACTCTCTGGAAACTCCCCAGCCAAGCTTGAAAGCAACTAAACCTGAGAAGTGGAAAGGTAGTTCTAAGAGTAGGTCAAAGCACTAAATATGCTCACATGTGTGCACACACAAACATACATACAAATCAAAGAATTAATGTTAATACTCCTCAAATAATTCCACAAGATAGAAACAGATGGAATGTTGTCCAATTTGTTTTATGAGACCAAGTAACCCTGACACCAGACTCACTTAAAGACCCAAAGAAAAAAATTACAGGTCAATTTCCCTTATGAAGGGACAAACTTCAACATAATAATGACAGTTTAAACCAAGACCAAAGACAACAATAACTTGAATGGAGAGAAACTCAAAGCAATTCCATTAAAATTAGGGGAAATAAAACAGGATTGTTCATTGTATAATATATCAACTATTATATTATCAAAGTCTTAATTAGAAAAATAAGGGAACTGAAAGAGACCAAGAAGAAATATCCTGGAAAGAAGGAGTCCAAATATCTCTCTTTTATCTTTACAGATGAAATGACAGTATACATGTAACCCTATGGATTTCATTATTGAAACTCCTGCAGCTGACAAATGTTTTCTAAAATATAGCAGCATATTAGATTAAGCCATAAAATCAGTAACTTTCTAATATAAAAATGATGAACAGATTGATAGAGAAGTAAAGGAAACATCCGCTTTTAAAAAAGCCACACATATACACACACACATACTCACACACACACACACACACACACACACACACACACACACAGAGAGAGAGAGAGAGAGAGAGAGAGAGAGAGAGAGAGAGAGAGAGAGAGAGAGAGGCCGTCTCACATGCACACACCTGATTATTGATATATAAAAAGCAGAAAGAAAAAAAATAGAAAGAATAGAGCTCAGAGTAGAAACAAAAAAAAACAGATCCACTGTTTCATCCACTCGGGAATCCTGTAAAATCGTTTAACTTGAAGCCATGATATACATGGAAAAGGTTTGTAAGATAAAAAGAGGGAATAAAAATATAGACAAATGCAAAAAAGTAAAATTTAAAACACAATATAAAATTAAAATTAAAAAGAACAGAAATCACATGATATCATACAAGGAATCTCTAAAGATACATTTGATTTCATTTTTTGTTGGCCATCTGCTGGTGGGCCTGCAGGCTACCCTTGAGCCCTTTGTCCCTCTTTTGGAAAAAACTATATTTTCATTGCAGTAGGTTATTGCAACAAAAACATGTAAATTAAAAAAAAATAAAAACTCTCAGGTCCTTTTTGGTAAGGATGCTTCCAAATAGTCCTTAGTTTTCATAATAGCATTAATACTTTAAATTTTACTTATTGTTATTTTTTTTTGAGAAAGCCTCTGTCCCTAACATGTATGTGGAGTTCAGAAGAAAAATTTGGGAAGTTTATTCTCTATTTCCAGCTTTATTTAGATTCTAAAGATGAATTCAAATTGTCAGAATTGAATAAATAAAACTTTACTCATAGAGCCATCTTACAGTCTCTAAACATTATTGTGAAAGTATTTAATACATTCTTAAAAAAGTATACAACAACATAGTTTATTAACATCCTTCTTCTGTATCTCACATACCTGACTCTGCATTCTATCTTTGCTACCTTTCCTGCTTCTTCAAATTCCAATCAAGAGGTATATTTAAGCCTTCAGTGTATCTTTCAATTATCCCTTGATTATTCCCAAAAGACATTCCTCAAACCCAGATGCTGTTTTCTCTCATGCAGAATCTTTTAATAATTTCATCAAAGGTCAATTCCATACTGATTAGCAATATGGATTCAACATGTTTTTGTGGGAGTAAAGAAGTCAAGAGAGAAACATGAATTTTGACTCTACCTACAAAATGACCTTCTCCCTTTGATGTACATCACAGTGCTATAGGAAACAAGATAAATGCAGGAAAGCATGGGATATATATGCATAATCTTAGGGTAACTATATTAAAACAAGTGAAAAGCCTGGCAGTGGTAGTGCATGACTTTATTGGCAGCATTTGGGAGGCAGAGGAAGGGGGATTTCTGAGTTCGAGGCCAGACTGGTCTACAGAGTGAGCTCCAGGGCTAGACAGAGAAACTCTGTCTCTAAGAATTGAAAACAAAACAAAACAAGACAAAACAAACAAACAAACCAAAAAAACAGTGAAATACCTATATGACACTAACTTCACATTGAGATTGAGATTGAAGAAGACACCAGAAGATGAAAAAAAAATCTCCCATGCTCATGGACTGGTAGAATTAACAGAGGAGTAAAACCAGCCACCTTACAAGAAACAATCTACAAATTCAACACAATCCCCATCAAATTTTAACACAATTTTTTTTACAAACCTTGAAAGAAAACTACTCAATCTCAACTTCATATCAAAAAAACAAACAAACAAACAAACAAAAACCCAAAATAACAGGAGAGTAAAAATAATCCTGTATAATAAAAGATTTTCCAGAAGTATCATCACCCCTGCTTTCCAGGTATACCACATAAAAAACATATAATATTGTTATAAAAACAGAAAGAATGACCAATGAATTGAATCAGAAAAACATGGAAATTCACATACCTATGGACACCTGGAGTTTTATGATGAAGCATGAAACGTACAATAAAATTAGAAGGCATCTTCACCAAATGGTGCTGATCTAAATGGATGTCAGCATGTAGAAGAATACAGGTAGATTCTCATTTTCATCCTGCACAAAACTCTAGTCCAAGTAGATCAAAGACCTCAACATAAATCCAGATATGTTAAAACTGAAAGAAGAAAGAGTGAGGAACAACCTTGAATCCTTGAATACACTGGCACAGGAAATAACTTCTTGAACCGAGCGCCAATAGCCCAAGCACTAAGACTGACAATTTTTAAATGGGACCTCAGGGAACTGAAAAGCTTCTGTAAGGCAAACACCATCCAGAGGACAAAATGGCAGCCTACAGAATGAAGAAAGGTCTTCACCACTCCACATCTGGCAAAGAGGGAATCTGTTGGGGAGGGAATCATAGAGAGAGAGAACACTGGAAGAGATAACTGGAACTGTGTTATTTTAGGAACAAGGTAGACACCTACTACAATGGATTCTTCTAGTATTCTATTTGATTAAGAAAGACTCCTGGTAAAAGGGATACAGAACATAAACAGGTGACTTTTTGTAACCACGCAAGGTTTTTAGGGGACAGATTGGGACGAAAACCCAGCTACCAAACTTTTGTCCTGCATGAAATATGTGTTAAGGTAATGGTCCAGAACTTTCAGGAATGGCTGGACCAAATTGAGACCTATGCCATGAGAGGAAGCCCAACCCTGGAACTGACTAGAGGGCCAAGAACCAGAGACTGGAAAGGCAAGAGACCTAAGTTAAAACCAAACATGACAGTGAATGAATAAATAAAATAAATAAATAATCCCTAATAATACTCTGCTATACTTGTAGACAGGAGCCAAGCATAGTTCTCTCATAGTTCTTCATCCAGCAACTGATGGGAAGAGATGCAAAGATCTACTACAGAATAATAGGTGAAGCTCAGGGAATCCTGTGGATGGGAGGGAGAAAGAATTGTAGAGGACAGAGAGGTTAAGGACACCACAGAGTCAACTGACCAGATATCAGAGGGGATCATGACAATTAGAGAACATGTGTGTGTCTGACCTTTGGTCCTCTGCATATATGTTTGTGGTTGTGTAGCTTGGTATACTTGTAGGACTCTTAACAATGAGAGCAGGGGCTCTATCTGACTCTTTTTGTCTGGTTTTGAGACACTTTCCTTCTACTGGGTTACCTATCCCAGTCTTAATATGAGGAGATGTACTTAGCCTTATCGTAACTTGATATGCCATGTTTGGTTGACATCCTTGGGAGGTCTCCACTTTTCTGAAGGAAAAATGGAGGAGGAGTGGATCTAGGAGGAGAGAATGGCACTGGGAGAAAAAGAGGGAGGGAAAACTGTGATCAGGATATAATAGGTCTGCCTTTATATAGGAAATAGGGAGCTGAGATGGCATTGAGAAAAACAATGAGAAGAGAGATAGATAAAATTAAAGGTTTCTTGATGGTTGTCATGGCATCCTAGTGCAGCGTAAACTTCCTAAAATACGTGAAGGATATCCTAAGGATGTCTGCAAATAATGAAGCAGACAGACACACCAGGGTCGTACCTTGTCAGAAAACAAGGCTTCCCGGACCTGAGCTAGAGTATTTCAATAGAGTCGTCAGGTAAGGGAGTCCAGGAGAAGTCCCTAATCAACCCAGGCTGTTACCCAATAGTTGTGCTCTGCAAACTGAGAGTAGGTCCTCACTGCTGAAGACAACACTAGCAGAAGTCATTGAACCTGAAGGCAGGGAGCCGGTGTCTACTTAGAACATTTTTCTCCGTATTTTGCTAACTTTGGTATAAGAAAAGCACTATGCCTGATATCAAAAGAAAATGTAAACACCAACCCAGCCACAAAACTTTTGATCTACAATGGTGGCACAGAGCTTGTAAAAGTCACCAATCGATTTCTGCTTGGACTCAAGATCCATATCAAACACTTCCTGGATGACCAAGTACCAGAGAATAGACAGCCCAGGGACCGGGTCTAAAGAAAAAAAGAGAGAAAGAAAAAAACGTCACAATAAAATGACTCCTAATGATATTCTGATATTCTGATATATCAGTACCTTATTGAGCCAGCATCCAAGAAGTCTATTCCTAAAATAGGTGGGAACAGATGCAGAAATTTTGGGCTTTTCTCTGTAGCTCTTTTTTGTTGTTGATGATGGTTTATCTTGTCCTCAATGGTATAAACTTTGTTTTATCTTATTAAATTTTAGTTGTCATGCTTTGCTTTTATCTCTTGGATGCCTATCTTTCTCCAATTAGAGAGAAAAAAGAACCAGAATCAATGGAACAGGAAATGGGAGGAGCTGGAAGGAGTAGAAGGAGGGGGGTGTGGTAAGCATATAAAGTGAATGGATAAATAAATTAATTAAAACAAAAACAAAATATCCTGATTAATTTCCCCTCCTTCCTCTCCATCTGATCTCATCCTTACAAATCACTCTGCCCTCTCCAGTAACCCCTCCTATTCTCCTCAGAGAATGGAAAGCCTTCTTTGGGTAATAACCTGCCCTGAGACATCAAGCTGCAACAGGACTAAATGCATTCTCTCCCAATGAGGCTCAACCAGAGAGTCCAAGAAAGAGAAGGCAATCTAATGACAAACAGCAGAATCAAAGACAGCCATGCTCCAGTTGTTAAGGGATTTACATAAAGGCCAAGCTGCATATCTGCTACAAATATATAGGTGTCCTGGGTCTAACACCTGCTCATTGGTTGGTGGTACAGTCTCTGTGAGATCCCATTGACCCAAGTTACTTAACTATGTAGTTGTTCATGTGGTTTCCTTGAGTCCTCCAGCTAGTTCAGTACCATCCTCCACTCTTCCTCAAGACTCACCAAACTCCATTAGAGGTTTGGTTCTGTGACTCTGCCTCTGTTTCTATCCACTGCTGCATGAATCCTCTAAGGACAGAGTTACACTGATCTGACTGGAAACATAGCAGAGTATCATTTAATAGTGTCTATGGCTGGTTCTATCACAAGGGATGTTTCTCATGGTATGGCAGGTATTGGTTGCCATTCCCTCAATCCTGGCTCCATCTTTATCATTGTATATCTTGCAGGCAGGACAAATTTTGGGTAGGAGGTTTTGTGGTTGGGTTTATATCCTGCTCTCTCTGCTATCAGTCTGCCTGACTACAAGAAGTAACCACTTCAGTCTCCATATTCCCAGTAGCTAGTGTCTCAGCCAGGGTCAGGGTTACCCACACAGAATCCAGGGAGCCTTCCCCACCTCCAGGCTCCATTCTTACTCATGGTTCACTACTACTTCATATCTTCTCACACCTGATCCCTATCTCTTTCTCCTCTTCAACCCCTGTCCTATACCATTACCTCTCTCCATCAGCTTCTGATGTCTATTTTATTCTCCATTCTTAGGAAGATTCATGAATCTTCCATTGTTCCCTCCACACTAGTTTCTTTGGGTCTGTAGATTGTCGTATGGTTATCCTGTACTTTACCACTAATACCCACTTATAAGTGAGTATATACCATGTCTGTCTTTCTGGGTCTCTGTTGACTCACCTAGGATGATATTTTATAGTTCTATGCATTTGCATTAAGATTTCATGATGTCTTTGCTTTTAATAGCTGAATAGTATTCCATTGTGTAGATGCTCCACATTTTCTTCATCCATTCTTTAGTAGAGAGACATTTAGGTTGTTTTCAATTTCTAGGTATTATGAATAATCCTGCTAGGACCATATTTGAGAAGATGACTTTGTTGTTTAGTGGTACATTGTTTGAAAAAATAGTTATTTATTTTCTCATAAAAATGGAAAAAGTAGGCCTAGCAGTGATGGCGCACTCCTTTAATCCCAGCTCTTGGGAGGTAGAGGCAGGCAGATTTCTGAGTTCGAAGCCAGCCTGGTCTACAGAGTGAGTTCCAGGAGAGCCAAGGCTACACAGAGAAACCCTGTCTCAAAAAACAAAAACAAAAACAAAAAAAAAAAAAAGAAATGGAAAAAGTAGAAGGTATCATTAAACTTATATTAAAGGAAAATTACTGACATATGACCATACTATTTTGAAACTAACATTACACTTCTATGTTTTTTCTAGGTCTTTCTATTAGAAGTCATTAATAAAATATATATCACTTAATAAAAAGCTCAAAAAGTTTTTAAACTTCTTAGAATTTTATTTAAATTCTACTATTTGATGGTTACAGCAAATACCAGGGCCTCATACATACTAAGTATTGAAATATTTTTGTTGTAAATAGACATATTATAATTGCAGGACAATAATAATTGCAAACATTCTCAAAGAATAGATATATATTAGAAAACATAAGTGCACTACAGTATGATTCCACGTACCATAATAAGCTATTGGCATAGTCATAGAGATAAGGAAATTTATGAGACTCAAATGTAAGGAATTTACCTAAGCTAATGTATTTTGAAAATACATTATAGATTTTGAAAACACAAGACAGCAATTGCAGGAGCTCACTGATTAAGATACTTTTGAAGAAATATCATTCTGTATTCTTTCATAAGACTCTTTTATGAGTTTTGTCCATATTAACTTCTAGTGATAACCATTGTTCCACAAATTTGTACATTATTAGGAAGTGGGAAGAGTATCATGTGTGTAAGAAGGTCACATATTTCTTTGAGTATGTAGAAATTCCTTATTGTTGCACAGTTCATGTGACCCTGACTTTTTACAAGCTAAAGTTTTATTTTATAAATGTTGTTCAAGAAAAAACAACACTCTTCAAAATAGCAACCAAAATATATATATATATAAAATGCCTTGATGTAACTCTAACCAAGCAAGTGAAAGACCTTTTGGAACTTTGAGTTTCTGAAGAAATAAATTGAAGAAGATATCAGAAGACGAAAAGATAGTCCATGCTCTGAATCGGTAGGATTTATAATAAAAATGGCCATCTTATGGAAAAGTATCCTCAGACTTAATGCAATTTCAAAACTTTTTAAAAAATCAAAAATTTTAACACAGTGCTTTAGAGACCCCGAGACAAGAATTCTCAACTTCGTATGTGAATAAAAAAAAAAAATGAATAGCTTGCCAGGGTCCAGCCTGGACACAAGATCAGAGTTCTCAGCCGGAAGCAGGGCTATCTGGAAGACACATAATATATACACACACAGACGACTTTTTGGGTACAAGCTGACAGGTTATTTCTCAAGGCTCAAAGTTTCTCTCTCTTCTCTCTCATTCCCTCCTCTCTTTCTCTCTCGCTCATTCGCTCTCAGCTTGAGGCTGCACACACTCTGCATTGTCCTGCGCACTCTGCTTTTCTCCTGTGCACTTTTCTTCTCTTGAAGCCTCACACTCATACACACCTCTGTGCGTTCCCCTTTCACTTTCACACACACTCTTCACACACATCTCACACACACTCACTCTCCATACACGCCTCACATTCTCTCATCACTCACTCTTCACATGCTCTTCTCATGCTCACTCCCTCTCACTCTTCATCCGCTCCCCAAATTCACCTCACACACTCCTCACTCACTCTATATGCTCACTACTCGCTCTCTGCATTTGCTCTCTACATGCTCTCTTGCCTTTTTCTTGTCCTCGTCTTTTATTGATACTCCAAAAGCAGATATAAAAAGGACATTGTATAATCATTGCCAAATCAAATTCAAAAGAGTAACCATATCCCACAAAGAATCAAGAATTACAATTGTTCCCCAAAATTTCAAGTTTCCCTATTCCCAGGTTTATAGTAATAATAATAATAATAATAATAATAATAATAATAATAATTGCAAACTTATCATTATTTAAACTTTAACTTATACTTTCAAGCTCAGAACTCCGTGGCCAGCTACTTGCATTTTCTTGTGAAGCTCTAGTGATAAATGACATGAGCAAAGCTGCCAGGCAGTGGCCAGAAAGGATCAAGTTAACCCATAATTCAATAGTTCCACTAGCTTTCTGCTTCTGCACATTGCACACAATGACTCTCCTAAGAGTACCAGTGTTTTAACTTAGTTTCACTAATATAAGATTGTACATATTATATACTTGCTTATCCAGGAACCACTCTCAAATATTGTGCAACTTATTTCGTAACTTCAATAGAGTTTTTCCTTTCTTGGGGTCCCAATGTTGGCTCTATTTCATTTTCTAATAACTTCTTCAAACTTTCTTTACAAGTCAAGCCTTAATATGGAACTACCATTGTGCAGTTATTACTTTGTTTTCAAGATAAGAATACACAGCATGCACCTGGACCGTTAGGACAGTGCTGTGCTGTGCCCCATGCCTCAATTTTTTAATTGTTTAAGAACCATTACATCAAGGAACATCTAGTTTCACAGAATTCACCAGAGCAGAAGGAGAAAGAAGTAAGAAAGTCAGATATAATAGAATGATTTATGCACAACAAGGCTAACTGAAAAACAGTCATGCACAAATGAAATCTATACAGCTGTTGTCTAGGGCTAAGGTTAGGAGAAATGGGAACAACTGTTTTTTCAAAGAGCGGCCGCAAGCTACTGAGATGTCTCCATGCTAGCCTACTGCAGGTAGTGCCTGTCATTGTGTGCTGTCTCAATTGCTGAAACAGTCCTGTACAATAAGAGATCTTCTGGAGGTATCACCATCCCAGACTTCAAGCTGTACTACAGAGCAATAGTGATGAAAACAGCATGGTTTTGATATAGAAACAAACAGGTTTATCAATAGAACCAAATTAAAGACCCAGAAATAACCTGACAGACTTACAGACATTTGATTTTGAGAAAAAATATCCAAAACCGTAAAATGGAAGAAAGAAAGCGAGTGGATCAAAGACCTCAACATAAACCTCATGAAACTGAAGAGCTTCTGTAAGACAATGCATATCATCCATAGGACAAAACAACAGCCTACAGAATGGGAAAGGATATTAACATCTCTACATTGGACAGAAGGCTAATATCCAAAATATGTAAAGAACTCAAGGAGCTAGACACCAACAACCCAAATAATCAAATTGAAAAGTCAGGTACAGAGGTAAACAGAATCTCTAATGGTGAGAAACTCTTGAAAGAAATGTTCTATATCCTTAGTCACCAGGAAAATTCAAATCAAAATGACTCTGAGATTCTACCTTACAACCACCAGAACGGCTAAGATCAAAATTTCACCTGCTGGGCAGGATGTAGAGCAAGGAGAACACTCACTCTTCCAGTGCTGATGGGAATACAAACTTGTAAAAGCACTCTCACAATCAATTTGATAGTTTCTCACAAAATCGGAAATAGTTCCACCTCAAGACTGAGCTATCCTGCTCCTAAGCATATACCCTAAAGATGCCCCACTATACCACAGGGTCACTTGCTCAACTATGTTCATAGAAGCTTAATTCATGATAGATAGAAACTGGAAAATCTATAGTTGTCCTTCAACTGAAGGATGGTTTTTAAAAAAAAAATGTAGTTCATGCCAGGTGGTGGTGGCGCATGCCTTTAATCCCAGCATTTGGGAGGCAGAGGCAGACAGATTTCTGAGTTTGAGGCCAGCCTGGTCTGCAGAGTGAGTTCTAGGGCTATAAGAAAAACTCTGTCTCGAAAAACCAAGAAAAAAAAAAAAAAGACAGCAAGGACTACACAGAGAAACCCTGTCTCAAAAAAAATAAATGTAGTTCATTTACACAATGGAATACTATTCAGCAATTAAATAGAAAGGCAACATTAAAATTTCAGGCAAAGGAATGAAAGAAAAATATTATCCCGAGTAAGCTAAGCAGACCCCAGGGGAACTACATGGTATCTACTCACTTATAAGTGAATATTAACTATAAGTACAGGTTATGCTGTAGGTGGTTAACCCTACAATCCTACCCAAATAGGCCAAGTAATAAGGAGGGGCCGAGGGAGGATGGTTGAATCTCCTTCAGAAGGGAAAATAAAATAGACATTTGAGGTGGATGGAGGGAGGGGAGAGGGTGTGAGAGGGGCTATTGAGGGCAACGAGGAGGGTGGTTTTAAGATGTAAGGAAAGCAAGTGAAAGAGAATGGAAATTGGTATCAGGCAAGTGAGGGGATCCCTAAGACTAGGAAATCTGCAAGAGAGCTGGGACAAGGGGAGGCTCCAGAGAGTCTATGGAGGTCACTCCAGATGAGACTCCTAGCAGTGGGGAAGAGGGGGTGGTGATGGTGTTATGGAGCTTGATGTAGTCACCACCATTATTAATCAGGCAAGACTCCCAGTAAAGGGATTAGGACGACAACCAATCCACAAAACCACTGACACAAAATGTACCCAGCCTACAAGATGTACAGGTAAGACGATGGACCAGAGATTGAGGAAAAATCCAAACATTGACTGTCCAAACTTTAGACATATTCACTGGGCAAAAAAAAAAAAAAAAAAAAAAAAAAAAAACAATCCCCGAAACTATTACTGATATTCTGTTAGGCTTGCAGACGGGAGCCTAGCATAACTGTCATCTGAGAGGCTCCACCTAGCTGAAAGCAGAGACAGATGGAGAAACTCACAGCAAAGCATTAGATGGAACTCGGGAATCTTCTGAAGAGTCGGGGGAAGAGGATTGGAACTCCAAAACAAGGTCAACAGAGTAAACTAACCTTCACACTTGGGGACTTTCAGAAACAGAACCACCAAAGAAAGAGGAAGCATGAGTTTGACCTAGGTCATATGGGTAGCAGGTTTGCAGCTGGAGCACGGGCTGCCCATGACTCTGTTACCTTCCTGTGACTCCTGGTCCCCTAACTGGGCTGTCTGGTCTGACCTCAGTGGTAGATGTGCCTAGTGTGCAGTGACTTGATATGCCAGTGTGGAATGATACCTAGGGGACCTCCCTCTTCTTCTAAGAGAAGAAGGGAAGGGGGACGGGAGGAGGAGCTGTGTGAGGGGTCGACCTATAAGAAGCTAGGGCTGCAATCTTGATGGAAAGTGAATCAATTAAGGAAAAAGATATAATCTTGGTGTCTTTCAACTTCTCAAGTACATATATAATTTTATGTCTATTTATATATATTAATATATATAATTTATATTTATTCTAATTTGTATATATATTCTACTTGTACATATATTTATACATATATATATACACACACATATATGTACATATATACAAATACATCAATAAACACATGCTATTTATATGTATATATACATATATTTACTTTGAATATTTGATAAATCTTAAGATATAACAATGACCATCATGAATGTGAATGAAGTGTCTTAATATTTTGCTTTTACCTTTACATTCCATTTTTTAAGATTCATATATAATTTTTACAGATCTTCTGATTCAAGATATAAGAAAATTAGAGTTTTAAGGTATCCCTCCAAAAACTTCTCACAATTTTCACATATAACATATATTTCTCAGTAGAGTCTCACCATTGGAAAGTTAGTCAGTTCTGGTTTTATGGGTAGGTTTCATATGAAACTGGAAAAGTCTGTGTGAACTTGGCAGAATAAGAACTATTTTAAAATACATTATTTACAAACTGATTTTACATGTACAGACTCAACCCTTAGTTAAAGTCCTTCAAGAACAAACATTCATAGACTTTTCTAGCACTTCCAAGGTTGCTTCCTCCATTCTCCCCAAAAGAAAATTTAAAAACACTTGTCAGTATAGAAAGACTCCCTTTATAACTTAAAACTCTTTTTATTTGTTTAGGTACCAAAGTTTGAATTTAAGGTCTTCTGTATGCTAGATAAAAACAGACATTATTTTAGAGAAATTCTGTAAAGATAAATTAATAGGCATCTTGAAACTTTACAAATGAACAGCTATGATTTGTTCAAATGAGCTACCTTTACTGATAAAATCTCAAAGTTATTATTGTTTTCTTTATATGAATGACCCTGAGAATTCTATGAAAAGAATGAGGAATGTAGATAATTATGTTGTGCTCACAGTTATAACCTGCATTGGATATAGTCTATTTCAAATTACTCAGATGTAATGTTGCACTCTATTTTCTGCCTCCCATTTCCTTTCTATGCATTTCTAAATGTCTCTGCTTAACAATTGTGAATTGAATTGTGAGGTAACGGCATAATTTAGTTTTACTGGAAGTCAATTAACTCTGCATGATACTTGAGAAAAATTGGCTTATACAATTGTAATTTCAGAAAATAAAAAGTTTCACCTTTGTTTAGAAAGAGTAGCCAACAAAGAGGCTGTTATTACAGAAGAGTTTGTTTGGGGCTACAACGTTGCAGAAAAGGCAAGTAATCCCTTATGTTTTTTACATTGTTGACTTAGAAGTATCCCCTAGCCTGGGAACTTTCTACTAAATCATGTAGCATGTTCAATGATTTGGGTGGCTTTAGGGATTGCTATTTTATAAAGGATTAAACCACTGATGACTTTAGCTTTTAACCTCAGTCATAAAATACAAGTACTCTCCTATATCCCTACAATTTAAATGCAAATAGTCTTTAAACAAAGCTAATCTTGAGGGCTTTGAGATAGTGAATGATAAATGGAAGGGGATCTTATAAAGTCTGAGAGTGAACAACTCTGATTTCTGTTTCACATCAATCATCCCCTACATGGATCAACAATTAAAATAGTTCAATGCTTTGAGAGAGTTGGAGCAGCTGAGTTCATCATTCAGCTGCCCATGGCTGTACCCCAGGGAGAAGCCAGCTGATCCAAAGGGTAAATGTTAATTGAAAAATGTGTAAAGGAGACTAAAGATCCTCTATGTTTTTTATGTTTACTTACCTGCAGAGCCAAATCTAAGCTGTGCCCAGAAAGCTTAATATTTTTCTAATATAGTACAAGCTCTTATGAAATGAAAAAAAAATCAGTTTGTTTCATTGCAAATAGATTACCCTTTGTTGTGTTTATTTACTATATCTATAGCATTTAAAGTAAGAATAGTAAAATTTAATTGGTATTTTCTTATCCACCCAATATTTTTTGAGATATCAACAATGATTATTTTTCAAAAGTAGGAGATAGCCTACTTATCAAAGATATCCTTCTTTCTTAGAGAAGTTGACTCCAGACTTGGAAAAAAGAAAGCATACACTAAGTGTGGGATACTTTGTTGTTCCAATCTTAAGAAACTGTTCAAGGACAAGAATATAATTTGGGTGGGTCAAGAACTAGCTAAAGAATAGTGGTGATAATGTAAGTTTATCCTAACATGAATTAGCTAACCAATCAATCCACCAGTCAGTAAATAAGTCAATGAATAGACTTCTTTCATACAAAAGTTTAATCAATATGAAATAAGCCACAAAAATAAGACTATATCACCATACAATATAACACACAGGTGAAGACAGCATAAGTAAAATTAGATGATAATAACAAAACAATAATTTTACAGTTAGATTACTTCAGTCAAGCCATCAAACTGATATTACTGTAGTGAGATACATTACCATAATGCTTCTAATGATACATCATAATAAAAAAGTGGTTTTTAAAAGTATTCTAAACAAAAATCTGGTGTTATTTAAATTGAGAACAAAGTCTAAACTGCAATACACCTATAGTTATTACAGCTGCCATTGTCAAGTCAAACGGATGTATTATAATTACATTAATATATGGCTTTTTACATACAAAGCAGGCAACATTTAATTCTAAAAGACATAGATTTCTACTATTCGAAGGGCATTATTACTTTTCTGTCCTTTCCTTTCTTTGTGAATATCCAACCTGACAATAGGAATCAGATAACATTCAAAAGATTGGAATGTATCTTGCTGTAGATGCACTGGGACTTTATAGGAATTTGTTGAATCATTCTTAGATGTTTTATAATAGTTTGGGAGTATATAAAAATTCTTGGGAAGTTATGATTGAGGTTTTCATTACTCAGCTATCTTGATACATACAAGAAATCAACTGCATCACAAACTCGAAAGCATTCGTTTATTACCACATTGCAAAGAATGCAAGTGATAATACAACTGCTATATAAAATGGATATGAACAATAGGCACCATATATTGTAAATAATGATATTTGGAATCTGTAAATAAAACTTTTAAGTAGTTCATTTATGATTTTAAGCCCTGAATTATACTAGTAAATGACAGTAGATACACACAGGAATAATTTTTATTAAGGCCTAATTTAGTTATTAATATTTTTTTATTTAGTTTTCTTGTTGACATCATTATCCAAGTGTATCAGTACATATAATCTGCAATATAGAAAATGATCTAAAAACGTTGTTCATTCCTTAACACTCAATAGATATAGAAAGAAAATTGTAAGATTAGCAAAATGACAGTCAAAGAGATAGCTCCTCAGGTCCACCCTGTACCATTAATTGGACAATCAATGTTTGACCCCTGGGGTGGAAGTGTAGAATACCGACCATCTACTCTAAATTTGTAGTTGTGAAGATTAAAATGTCTCCAACTTCAGACCACTGTACTGTAGAACTCCTGATCTTATTTTCTTATTTTTCTCCTTTATTAGCATCATATAAATCTACAACATTTCTTCTCTTGCCACAAATCAACAACAGTCCATCATCATGTGCCAATGTCATCTGGAAAATTTTTCCATGCTATCAACACACCATGGTCACAATATGTTGCTCATTTTAGAAGCAGATTAAATTAAATTTGTTGCTTAAATTATAGTAGTTTCTCCTAGGTATAACAGATTTTCTCTCCCTCTGTCTCTGTCTCTCCTTCCATCCCTCTCTCTCTGTCTCTCTGTCGGTCTCTCTGTCTGTCTCTGTCTCTCTCTCTCTCTCCCTTTCTCTCTGACAACTAAAAAGAGAATAAAGACAGACTCTGACTTGAATGTCCTGTACTGTATGACATAAAATTGACTCTACATTTATACACTAGGAAGTGAGAAAATTGTATGTAATTTGCCCATGTTTCAAATCAGCTAATCCTTGGGTGGTAAAAGTGCAAGCAACAGATATCAAGCAAAAAACTGTCAACCCTTACACATTCTACTTCAAAATCATTCCATCTGTAATCCACATTATGGGTAGAGTAAACAGCACTGTAGAAAGAACAACTTCTCTTTGCTAACCTATAACTGTAACCGAAGCTACATGGATAAGAAGGGGTTTCCTTTCGACTTTCTAAGTAAGTCCATCTATGTGCCACGGATTTCTGTAATTATGCCTCACATATCTATGCAAGCATTTTATTCCATGTCTCAGAAAGACATCCTACTGTTCTAGAGCACCTAGACTGAGAAAGCTCTAATATAAGACATGGACGAAAATGAATGTTCATGTCGTATTACAATACAAAGTGCTAACTCACAGAAAATGAATTTTCCATACATTTACTAGACAGCCAGGACAATAGCAAATATATTTTCACACACAATATAAAGAAATTACTGATTAAATGACATAATGTAGTTATCCCAGATACAGAACAAGACAGGGGCTGAGACTAGGAACAAAGGCAAGAGTTAAATGAACCAGTGTTGAAAGAAATGGAGACAATGAAGAAGTAAAAAGCATACTCATCGTGAGGGTAAACATAACAAAATGATGGAATATTGACAAAAAAAAAGTAATTATGCATTCTTTCTTTTTTAAAAAATATTTCCAAAGATTACCTGAAAACATGATTTGTAAACTAATTGACCCATTTCTAGTCAAAAGATTCAAAATGTAGTTGTAGGTACATCTTGTTAGGTTGAAATATAAAGAGATTTAAAATATTTGGCCAAAGCTATAGAAAAGGCTTAAGGGTGTAAGGGATAAAAACATCCTCAAAGGCCTGTGAAGTGGCTCAGTGGGTAAGAGCTTGGGAGTGAACTTACATCATTATATTGCAACATTATAATGATAATTAATTAATCCCCCTAAGTAGTAAACAAGCTATCTAACTGCATTGGTTTTATTCATAAATAAAAATGATTTCAAGTGTAACATTAGAGCATAGGTCACATAATCATTTATCTTTACTTTAAAATACAAGAAAAATAGTAAATTTGATTTTTCAAAAATATTCTCTGGAAGTTAGAGAATGTGGGGAAACCATGACCTAAAGTATTAGAACTGGAAGGAAGGTAGTATGCACAGTTAGTCACCATTATTCTGTACTATGTATTGGATACTTAATGTGGTACACTCCATTCATTTAACAAGTTACTACAAATACACTTTATATAACCTCTGTATATTGAACCAGAAAAAGAAAACAAATGGGCTAACAATTGTAGTAAAAAAAAGGCAATACAACCTTACCAAATTCAGTGAGTCTATTCTTTCATATCTAAAATTGTGAGCAGTTATATATAAAATACTAAAGTTTACAAATTGACCAAAATAATTACTATGTAAACCCAGAATACTCTAAGACTTTGGGGAACACTAAATTCCATGAAGACTGGAACACAAAACTCCTAGACAGAAAGCTCATTGAAAGACTGATGAAGAGTTCATAGACAATGGTTAAGCTGAAAGGAGGGCCATGCATTAGGTCTAACTTAATAACTAGTGGAGAAATTTCTGTGTTTGTTTTCTAATTTTGTATTGGGTTTATTACTTAAAATGAGTAATAGATAAGATGTGTAAACAACAGAACACTTGCCAAGATAGCATGTATCATGTCATGGGCCCAGTCCATAACAAGAAATATAAACACACCACACACCCACACACACATACACACCACAAACACACAATAATGAGAAAATGTTATAAGTATGTAAACATAGAATCAAGATATTTTCATCATAAGACTGGCTATGAATATGAAAGGAAGAAAAGTTAAAAATCTTAATAAGTTACACAAATGAAAGCAGCATCTTTGACTAGATGAGAAGAGAATTCACACAGGTTAGACATGAGGATGATGTGTACAATTTCTCTTAATTTTGACCTGTGAACTACAGTTCAGATGAAATGTAGAATAATATGTGTGGAGAGCTGGCTCTTTAAAATCTGTGATAGGTTTACAATTTATGAATTTCCATGTGCACGTGTAAAGGCTGTAAAGGCTGAAAATTATATGGTACTAATAGAAGACTTACAAACAAATGAAAGTGAACCTCACTTATGTAGTTCTGAATATTCTAACTCTACAGCATTGAAGCAGAACTAGCAGAGGTAAATGAATCATATAGGCAAGAACAGATAAAAATTAAGAGGACATTATCTTGAAAATTAAGTTATGAATGTATATTAAGGTGAAAAATTATAAGCTTCCTCTCCGATACTCTAGACAGTTCAGATACAAAGATTACTGAAAGTTGACATTTGGATTTGGCAAGGAAGACTCGGAGAATTTCAAAAGAATGTTTTTAGAAGATATATTTGCAGCACAGTGAAAACCCATCATCTCCTACGCAAAGTGTAGTAGTAATATAACATGGAATAAGAGAGAGATTTTCAGCACCTGTTGGAAGACAGTAAATATGGTTAGATGAGTTACAGATTGGTGGATTTTGAGATCTTTTTATTGCCTAATTTTTCTTAGTAAAAAAAAAAAATCAACTCATAGGGGTTTTTTTCAGAGGGAAACCAGAAAAGGGGAGAACATTTGAAATGTAAATAAAGAAAATATCTGAAAAATAATAAAGAGACAGTACAAAATGAAAAAAAGAAAATAGAAATGGAGAAATTCTTACTCTGATCAACATTTCTTATGATTTTATTAATATTTTAATTTTTCTCCAAGTTTATACTCGTCTTTTCTTTTATCATTTTTATTCATCCTTTCATGAAAATGCCAGAAAATGAGCATCTAGGGACTAGAGCAGTGGCTAGGAGTTTTGAGAACTGCTGTTCTTTCATAGGTCCTGAGTTAAATTCCTTGTACCAACATAGCTGCTTGCAACTGTTTCTAAGGAGATCTCACGCCTTCTTCTGATGTGAAGGTGTCCACGCAAGCACTCACATACAGAAAACACAGTAAAACTACTATGTTTTATATTAAAATGAGCATCTACTCTTCGGGAGACTACTGAAGTGAGCTGCATTTCATTTTGTATGCACACTATCTCTGGTCCAATTGAATCATTTGTCTATTTGTAAAACCATGAGGTAACTCAAATATAACAACATAGAAATGACTCTGTAGTACACAGGAACAAATAAATAAAGCATCATGTAACCATAAGGAGAATATGAAGAGGTGTATAGGTGTGTTTCTACGTGTGTGCATGCGCATTGGTGAGAGTATGTTTACAATTGAAGTTTTCATAGTTACCAAAGAAAAATGCTAATCATTTAAGCATTCCCACTGATTATTACAGACAACAGTGACAAAGAAGGCAGCCCTGACTTTCATTGCCCTTTACAAACAAGGTACTTCAAAGAGATGTGTGATCATTTTCAGTCCTCATAAGAATTCTGTCAGGCTGATAAGCTTTTCTTTCACTTCTCCTTTAAAGATTAAAAAAAAAAAATGTTTAGAGATATAACTGTCCAAGTGCAAACAGCAAGTAAGCAGATGAACTGGAACCCAGAGCACACCATGGATGCTAACCCATAATTCACTTTTGCTTAGGACATTTAGCTCAAATAAAAGAATACCACGAGAGTGCACAATAGCATTGTTTTTCAATGAAAAATTTGTAATACAGAGGAGTCTTCTAAAAGATACATTTCAATGAAATTATCTTTATTCTTAAGGCAGAGATGAAGATTTGGGAATGCTAGTCAGTGATGTAGAGGATCAATGATGATGTCAGTTCATAAAGAACTGTTCACTAGCAAAACATTTAATAAGGTGCTTCTCCTTAACTCTTATGATGGTGTCGGGCCTATGGAAAAAGATTGATGTGTAAAAAAGGTGTTATTTTCTTAACTCCTTCAATAAGAACTTTCAGAAAATACCCCTGTTCTGTCAAAAGGTGAAAAAAAAATGTGTGGTTCTCATATCAGTGTGAAAAGATCTTTAAACAATGTACATTTGAATTATAATGTCCTTTTCTTTATGTATGTGGGGAGTGGGAATTAGGGGGAGGACTTTAAAGACCAGGTTTCTGTGTAGCCTTGGATACTCCCTCTGTCCTGGAACTCTGTAGACCAGGCTGGTCTTAACCTCAGAGACTAGCCTCCCCTGCCTCTCAAGTGCTAGAACTGAAGGCATGCACCACACTCACCCTCCTATAATAGCATTTCTAAAGGGATAAATTTTTGTACTTTTCTATACCATTTTTTAGTGATAACATTTTTTGATTCCTAAGGTGGGTTTCTAAGTTTGAACTTACACTATCATAGTTTACAGATGAGGAAACAAGAGCTTAGGGGTCTAACAAAGTGACAGAAGTAATAAGTTGAGCTCTCAGATCAAAGCTGTTTATCTTCTTTTTTGGAGCAGAACATGTACATCTGACAGGCATGCAATTTTTCTACAACTGCTGACCCTTATAATTAATTCTCAGAATTTCAGTTTTGCATCCTTTCTAGAAGATTCTGTTTACATAGTAAGTGCTCTTTTATTTGTTTGTTTGTTGATGCAAAAGGATGGCCATTAATAGCGTCAGTGGGATTCCCTTTGAAATTTGGCAATTTGTCGATTATTTTTATATTTGAAATTAAGTCTTTGGTTCAGTTCCTTAAATAAGCAAAATGTTATCTGCTTTGTGTTCTTTAACTGGTATCAGTTATTCAATAACTTAAAAAGTAGAGGTTAAAAGAGAAATAATCGTTGTAAAATAGGCACATTCTTTTCATTTGTGTGTGTGTGTGTGTGTGTGTGTGTGTGTGTGTGTGTGTGTGTGTATGGCAGTATTCTAAATGAATTCATCCAATAATGTGGAAAGACAGAGCCGAAGTTGCATAGCTCTTGTCAAGTACCAAGAATGGGTTAGATCTAAATGACTTTTTGACGGAAGAAGTTTGATAAGAACCCAGAGGCAACCTAGACTATTTCCAAGGCTATCAGTGGTTCTTGACAAACTGATAGCAAGGTTATATTGCTGAAGACAATACTTACGTCACTCATGGAACACAGAGAAGTAGATATGGTGACTCCCCAGCTCCTTCACACCTATACTCATAGTAGTATAGGATATTCTGCATAAACACCAGGCTAGCTACAAACTTGCATGTGCAAGAGTGACCTCCTTGCTATGAATGTGTACTAGGGCATTAACCCACAAATATTTGATTTGAGTGAAGGTCCACTTCATGGGATCGAATTCAGACCCAATGTTAAATGGGCGGCCAAGAATTTGAAACTAGGTAAGTCAGGTACCTGGGATAAAACCAAAAATGACTGCTCTGCTAAAGGAACATAGCACCCACATGATACCTAATAGCACTGTGCTATCCTCATGGATCAATGTCTTGCTCAGCTGTCACCCAAGAAGTTTCCTCCTGAAAAAAATGTACTGAATACAGAAAGCCCCAGCCAAATACTGTGCACAGCAGAGAGACCTCAGGACACTCAGCCCTAAAATGAATGTCTCCCTTAAATCCTACCATTCAGGGTTTAGGAAATGCTGCAGAGGAGATAGGAGACAAAAGGAATCAATCTCTTCTAGACAGGACTGGGCTGGTGCACAAATGAAATCTCTGAGACTAAGGCAGCATGGACAGGCCTGCACACGTCTGCAAAAATGGGGTACTCAAGATGAAAGCAGAGGAGGATACAGGCCCCTAATCTTAACTCAGAAGTTTTCTTCAATTGATAGCTGCCTACAAATCAAAATAAGTTCAGGAAGACTGAGTCTCACTGGGAAAAGAAACTGCTCTTAAGGGTAGGCCACATGTCTAGCTCTAAATACCCATTAAAGAAAATCAAACTCAATGGCTTTTCTCAAAATTCTTGTTTCATAATTGAATGAAAAGGAAGAAGAAAAGAGAAAAAAAGAAAGAATAAAAGAAAGAATAAATTAATGAAAGAATAAAAAGAGGAAAATGACAAATATTAAAAAGGGAAATGAAATGAATGTGACTGTTCCTAGGTATGGTGGAGGAAAAACATGATTGTAGACATGTAGGAGATCCTAGGGAGAGTCCAGAGTGTACATGACCCTAAGCAGGGCCATTTCCATGAAGGGGATGGGAAGGGAGAAGGGTGAGAGAGGAAACAGAGGCAGTAGCCCAGATGCAAAAGGAAAAGGTAACCAAAATGTTTGGATTATAGGGAAGAAAGCCTAGACATGTCTCCTGGGCTGAAGAGTTCAGGGTAGAGGGCAAGGTCTGCCAGACATACCTTGTAACAGGTAAGTGCCAAGCAATACAGGTAGAACCTGGCAGCCAGGTACTCTTCGACATGTTAACTAGGAACCTGAGCCATTTGTTCCAGGTTTGAAACCTAACAATAATGTTAAGCAAAGGAGGTTTTGTCTGCCTTTTCTTTGTTTTTGTTTTCTACATTACATGGCCTTTGCTTATATATTATAGTTTCCAAGACTCCAGTTTGGGGGGTTTCGTGAGTGTGTGAATAAAGAAAATTAAACTTTAAAATAAATAGTGACATTCCTTTACAAATGGATGGCAGTTGACAATCATAGAGCATAGTGTACTCATAGTATATATTTCTATTTTAATTTGTTCTATTTTTCATGTGCTTAGACAGTATTCTAAGGTTTCTCATTTCATTGAGCCATGAAAACAAATTATATTTGCAGCATTGAGTTACTGTGCTCTCTGAGGAGATAGTACACTTTTACTTGGCAAGGTAATTATTTTGGAGAAAACTATGTTTTTAAGCCATCATATTCCATAAAAATGAATGATCTAGTATTGGAGGATTGATTAGCTATTGTTTGGTGCTTCATTTGTGACTGTCTGAAAATGACAAATAAAATCAATCAAGCATAATTGAAGTTGAATTATTTATATCTACTTTTAATATATGTGCCTGATGCTGATATAAACAGTGACAGGAGTCTAGGGTCCTTATGTTAAGTTGCTATCTATATACCTCTAGATCAATAACTATTTGTGTTTATAACAATGTAGAAATTGAGAAGCTCTATAATTAAAATGTCTGATAATCCAAATGCTTTTAGTATTTCCCCCAACATACTATATGTTCCTTTAATTCTGCTAAAAGAAAAAATGAAATAATAAAATTAAAGGAGAGACTGAAAAAGAGATCCAAAGCCTTTGCTGTTAGAAATTTATACATTCATACAAAAGTAAGTCACGATTTGTCAGAAAGGTTTTCATATCCTAAGGACCGGAAGCCTCACCAACCCCATGCAATTTTTTTTTTTAAAAAAATTGATAGTTTGCCAGTATATCCTTACATTCTAATAAAAGACCATACCAGGGTTACCTTCCAATTCTATTTTTGTGACATTTTAATATAGACATTCCTTCAGATAATACATGAGTCTCCTGCTATGATATCAGAAGTGCTGACTGCAAAAGATATTTAAATTCAGGACACAGACAATGAAAAATCACATTAATATCTTATACAGACATATGCAGTATGTCTCTAGAGGATCAGAAGGTTTTAGGTAAAGACTGCTTCCCTGAGAAGACATTCATGTCATCAAAAACAGAACTTCAGTGATAATTTAGGTCATTTCCAAAGCATGAATTCTTCTCAACTGTCTAAGTTCATGACATAAATAAGAACACTTTTGGCTGAAAGACTCAGTTTTAGCATAGCATGTGCATGTCCCTGGGATAAATTCCAGGCATCATCCAATGAAAGATTAAAAGTCACTCTTAAAATTTTAAAAATAGAACATAGTCAACTACAGGAAAAAAGAGAACTGTCAAGTATAGTTAGAACACTGCTCCAAAAATAGAGGTAAAATTTTTGTAAACACAGAAATAAAGGTTTTGCTTCTGTATAGTTCTGTAAAGAGGATTGTCTGCATAGGTCTATCAACCCAAGTTGGACCTTTAGAAGTAAAGGTGACAAGAGAGAATCACCTCCACAAAATCCTCTGAATTCTGCACATGTCCTATAGCACAATCTATGTTCCCTCTATAAATAATAAGCTTGTTTTAAAATTAGAGTATTAGAGGATGCTTTATGATATACTCTATCATTTATTTACTACAACTGTTTAATTATATGACATTATTTAATTATATTGTCAATCATAGTGTGTTTTTTCATTGTAAATAAATGCAATATATACATAAGAAATTTCATCAATTTTCGGATTCATTTGTTTTCCTTTTGGTTGAAAATTCAATGTTGAATTTATATAACAAAACAAAATTATGAATTTTAAATTGTTCATGATTAATTTGATTCTAAGCAGAGAGGTCCAATGAGTACATGATCTATATTTGATCTCATTTCATTATACTAATGATAATTGATATCCTACAACAGGTTTAACCTAGACTTATAAGATATTTGACTATAATTACTATTTGCCATAACCTCTTCTTCCTAAGTACATTGGAACTTCCAATTTTATTCCTTTCTTCCTTTCTTTCTTCCTTCCTTCCTTCCTTCCTTCCTTCCTTCCTTCCTTCCTTCCTTTCTTTCTTTCTTTCTTCCTTCCTTCCTTCCTTTCTCTCTCTTTCTTTCTCTCTTTCTTTCTTTCCTTTGCTTTCTTTCTCTGTTTTTTTTTGTGTCTTTCATGTGTGTGTATGTGCAGTATATGTGTACATTGATACTAGTGTGTAAAAGTATATGTTCCAGTACATATTTACGTTTGCACATTTAAAGGCCACAGCTTGATGAGGGTTGTCAACATCAATCATTCTCTACTTGATATCTATCTGCCAATCTATCTGTCTATCTATCTATCTATCTATCTATCTATCTATCTATCTATCTATCTATCAATTTGTCTACCTATCTATTTATTTTTGAGATAAGATTTTTTACTGAGCCTGTAGTTCATCTATTCAGCTACACCTGCTGTCAAATGAGCTTCTGAGTTTAGATTATCTCTTAGGGGACCACACCCCCAAGTTCTTAGGTTACAGAAATGGCTGACATGAATGTCACTTACATGGGAACTGGGAACCCAAATTTAGGCCCTCATGCTTATACATCAGGAAATGACATTGTATTGACTGAGGCATTTCTGTACTCCTTACACCTAGAATTTTATATCATATTATGTGACTTTTTATTATGTAGTTGACTAATAAATATATATGCATTCTATTAAGTCTGGAAATTCTGTTTTGTTTTTGTGCTTCAATTTTACAAAATTGTAAGATACAATTAAGTGGTTTTGAGGCTAGTAAGAATGCCTTCTCTTCTCACTCTTAATTATAACCAAATGGGATGTGTGAAAGAGATGATATTTTTTTATTTCCTGAGTGTAATAGTGTGTCTGGTTTTACTCTGTAATAGCTGAAGCATTACCTTTTTCTTTTCAAGCTCAGTGTACAGTTCCCACACAGCCACTGCCATTGATTCCTGGTATCAAATACTACTTCAGCCTCTGCCTTCTCCAAAAGTTTCTAAAGGACATTTTTCTACCTAACATAGCAGGCATTAGTATTTTACTTCATAGGGAAGGGTAAGATCATGTCAAGTATTTATGTTATAGTGAAATATACAGAAAAATAATAAGCATTGCTTTGAAAAACTAAGAATGATTTTTCAAAAAAAAAAATAACCCCAAACATACCTGAACAGATTATAAGAATTGGAAACATTCAGTCAATAACCATGCAACTGAACAACCATCCAGTAAACATAGACATGCATTTTGGAAACGCTTGACAAAGTACCATTGCATAATTGTAAATCATTAATTTACTCGGGGCCCCAAGCTGGGTGTTATTTAAATGTTCTCATATGATTCTTCCCCATACATTACAAAGTGTTATTAATATTTAGAACGATCAAATTGCCTGTTTACGGGCAACAACTTAGATAAAGTATAATGAACGAAGAGGAATTTGGATCTCTTAACTCTACACTCAATTACTTAGTCTGACTATTGAATGCATGGGGAATAAGGCATGAGATAAATTCTGTGTAAGTTGAGCTTTGTTTTGCTTACATGAGTACTATTCCAAAGTGAAAGTACAACATAATTGGTTAATTGACCTCCTTACTTTGATTCTATGTTAATGGATACTTTTTTCTTTAGATTCTAAGAGACACTAAAGGTATTGTCAATGCCACCGCATTTAATTTCTGTGATACATATTAGCTTATTGTTAATAGCACAGCCAACATTTACTTAATGTTTAAACAAATGAACTTCCTGTGAGCATGCTTTTTGGATTTTTGTTTTTCATCTATTAAAATTGATCCAATAAATGTGTATATTAATGTCAATGGTACATGAAAATTTATGATGAGGAAAGTTTCTTTTTGAAGTACCACATGGATTTCTGGGGCATATGGATCATTAAATTTGAACAATTATCCTTTTAAAGTTACATCTATTAATAATATAATAAATTCAATGTTAATAAGGAAGTTAAACATGTAAATTCTGAGAAGTTCATACCAATTAAATACCATTCTTAGCTACATTTTATGTGCATGCTATATATATTTAGGTTTGTAATATATTGAAATAATTTGTGAAATACCCATAGATACAATAAAAAGTATGGATAATTTCTTCTTTTGAGAACAAACACTAGTACAGCCCCATAAATTCTTGTGATTGATTGAATCCATGTGGTCCTGTATTTATAAATAATACAGTATAATCTGTAGGAAATATGGACTTATTTATTGAAAAATAAATGATAAATAGCTATGTATCAGTAAAAGGTGTGTTAATGACTGTTATCAATTTGCACAGTTTTCCTATAGAAAATTCTTGCCTACAAATATTATATTTCACACTTAAACATAATCTTACAAATATATCTATTGGAAAATAAGTAGGTAGATGTGTAAATTCATACTGATATATCTTTATCTATTCTTTATAGTATCTAAGTTACCATTTTCATTCAAGTTTTATTTTCCCATTATTTATTCATGTTGTGGTAAATATCATATTTTTGTGCAGTACATTATTATGCAGTGCAGTGGTATGAAAGATTTTGTCTTCTCAAAAATATTATATTGAGACTTAGTTTCCAAAGTGATGGTATTTAGAGATGGCATCTGGGGAGGTGGCTAATTCATGTGAGTGGAGTAATCATCCATAACTATAGTGCCTTTAGATAAAGAGAAAAATGTAAAAGTTTCCCCGACTCTTTCTTTGTACCCTCTTTCTCAATCCCTGGCCCTATCATATCTTTCTAGGCTATATTAGGATACAAAGAGAATATTGGCTCCACCCACAAGACCATTACCATTTCTAATTAGTAGTTCATTATCATAACAAACAAACTAGAGCACGGAGAGTACAAAAGAGAAAATTGTGCTTACTCTTTTTATCCATTGTGGGCATTGGGTTTATTCCACACTTCGTAGTTACATTCAGTCCTATCTCTTTTTTGTATTGTTTTGTTTTAAAACATAGTAGTAGTATATATTAGAAGAGTATTATATTTTCAGAACAATTATAAATTGATTGTTATTTCAAATATGAACAAGAATATGTAAAATTGTCTTCCTTTGGATACAATTTGTTTTGTTTAGCATGGTATGCTCTGATTCATTTCATATTGATATATATGAGCAGATATGGATAAATGACAATCCATTTTCTGTGAGAAATGTATTTTCTTCCCCCATAAACCTGTAAATGAGTTCTTTGCTTAGTTCCTAGCCTTTGAGTATTGCCCAAATGAATACAGTATCTGGAAGGATCATGAACAAAAGTCAAAGACTTCTGTTTAATTTTCTCTCAAGCAATGACATAATTTCCATTGTCATCTCGAAGAAGAGTAGTTGGATAACAGAATAGTTAAAATTTATTGTTTTCTGACTATTATAAATAAGGCTACTATGAACATAGTGGAGCATGTGTCCTTATTACATGTTAGAGCATCTACTGGGTATACACCCAGGAGCTGCGTCCTCAGGTGGTACTGTGTCCAATTTCCGGAGGAACCGCCAAACTGATTTCCAGAGTGGTTGTACCAGCTTGGAATCTCACCAGCAATAAAGGAGTGTTCCTCTTTCTTCACAACCTCTCCAACATCTGCTGTCACCAGAGTTTTTTATCCAAGCCATTGTGATTGGTGTGAGGTGGAACCTCAGGGTTGTTTTGATTTGCATTTCCCTGATGACTAAGGATGTTCAACATTTCATTAGGTGCTTCTTAGCCATTCAGTGTTCATCAGTTGAGAATTCTTTGTTTAGCTCTGTACCCCATTTTTAATAGGGTAATTTGGTTCTCTGGAGTCTAACTTCTTGAGTTCCTTATATATATTGGATATTAGCCCTCTATTAGATATAGGGTTGGTAAAGATCTTTTCCCAATCTATTGGTTGGCGTTTTGTCCTATGGACAGTGTCTTTTGCCTTACAGAAGCTTTGCAACTTTATGAGATCTCTTTTGTCAATTCTTAATCTTAGAGCATAAACTACTGGTGCTATATTCAGGAAATTTTCCCCTGTGCCTATGTGCTCGAGGCTCTTCCCCACTTTCTTTTCTATTAGTTTGAGTGTATCTGGTTTTATGTGGAGGTCCTTGATCCACTTGGACTTGAGCTTTGTACAAGAAGATAAGAATGTATCAATTTGCCTTCTTCTACATGCTAACTGCCAGTTGAGCCAGTACCATTTGTTGAAAATGCTGTCTTTTTTCCACTGGATGGTTTTAGCTCCTTTGTCAAAGATCAAGTGACCATAGGTGCATGGGTTCATTTCTGGGTCTTCAATTTTATTCCATTGATTTACCTGCCTGTCACTGTACGAATACCATGTAGTTTTTTTCACAATCGCTTTGTAGTACAGCTTAAGGTCTGGGATGGTGATTCCACAAGAGGTTCCTTTATTGTTGATGTGAATAGTTTTGGCTATCCTGAGTCTTTTGTTATTCCAGATGAATTTGCAAATTGCAGCCTTATTTATAATAGGCAGAAACTCGAAACATCCCAGATGTCCCTCAACAGAGGAATGGATACAGAAAATATGGTACATCTACGCAATGGAGTACTACTCAGCTATTAAAAACAATGAATTTATGAAATTCTTGGGGAAATGGATGGACCTGGAGGATATCATCCTGAGTGAGTAACCCAATCACAAAGAAGACACATGGTATGCATTCTCTGATAAGTGGATATTAGCCTAGAAGGTCAGAATACACAAAGTACAATCCACAACCCACAAGAAACTCACAAAGAAGGAAGACCAAAGTGTGGATACTTCGTTCCTTCTTAAAAGGGGAAACAAAATACCCATGGAAGGATTTTCAGAGACAAACTATGGAGCAGAGACTGAAGGAAGGATGATCCAGACACTGCTCCACCTGGGAATCCTTCCCATATTCAATCATCAAATCCAGACACTATTGTGGATATCAGCAAGTACTGGCTGACAGGAGCCTGATATAGCTGTCCCTGGAGAGGCTCCGACAGTACTTGACTAATCCAGAAGTAAAGGCTCACAGCCATCCATTGGACTGAGTACAGGGTCCCCAATGAAGGAGCTAGAGAAAATACCCAAGGAGCTGTAGGGTTTGCAGGCTCTTAGCACAAACAACAATATAAACTAACTAGTACCCTCAGAGTGCCCAGGGACTAAAACTCCAATCAAAGAGTACCCATGGGAGAACTCATGGCTCCAGCAGCACGTGTATAGCAGAGGATGGCCAACTCAGTCATCAATGGGAGGAGAGGCCTTGGCCCTGTGAAGGTTCTATACCCCAGTGTAGGGGAATGCCAGGGCCAGGAAGTAGGAGAGGGTGGAGTAGTGAACAGGGGGAGTGGAGAGGGAACAGGGGATTGTTTTAGTTTTTGGGTTTTTTTTTTCTTATTTTATTTTATTTTTAGTTTTTCTTTTGGAGGGGAACCTGGGAAAGGAGATATTGTAAATAAAGAAAACAGCTAATAAAAAAAATTATTGTTTTGATAACTGCAATACTTCTCTCAATAGTGTCTTTACTTATTTATATCTATAGCAATAGCACTCATGATTTCTTCTTCTTCTATGTGCTTGCAGAATTTTTGTTTATAATTCCCCTTCTAAGTGGTGTAGGAAAATTGCAGGTTTGATTTACATTTCCCTGATGCCTAATGAAATAGCATATTTTCATATATATTTCTCATCATGCATACAGGACTAGATTCTCAAAGAAAAGATGGTTTCTCAACTTTACAAGATAAAGATGAATTATTTACCAGAAAGTTTTATTAATTAACAGTTTTATAACCAAACAATAAAAAACTCTGAGGTGTCAATTGTGTGGTATTGGTATTAACAAATTTTACTTATTTATTTGTATTTATTTGCAGTTGCATATTTTACTGAGCAGTTGTAAAATAGAACTTCATTAAGTTCTCATTTTTTTTAAGATTAATAATGAGATTTATTGTGTAGATGTACCACAGTTTCTGTATCCATTCCTCTGTTGAGGGACATCTGGGTTGTTTCCAGTTTCTGGCTATTATAAATAAGGCTGCTATGAACATGGTGGAGCATGTGTCCTTATTACATGTTGGAGCATCTTCTGGGTATATGCCCAGGAGTGTTATAGCTGGGTCCTCTGGTATCACTATGTCCAATTTCCGGAGGAACTGCCACACTGATTTCCAAAGTGGTTGTACCAGTTTGCAATCCCACCAGCAGTCAAGTAGTGCTCCACTTTCAGCTATTAAAAACAATGAATTTATGAAATTTTTAGGGAAATGGATGGATCTGGAGAGTATCATCCTGAGTGAGGTAACCCAATCACAAAAGAACACATATGGTATGTATTCTCTGATAAGTGGTTATTAGCTCAGAAGTTTGGAATACAGGAAGAACAACCCACAAACCACAAGAAACTTAAGAAGAAGGAAGACCAAAAGGTG
>JADRCD010238044.1:0-40853 GCA_019843815.1 Montemys delectorum
TGTGTGTGTGTGTGTGTGTGTGTTTTCACACCCTGATTCTCTTTGATATCTGTTGTCCTGAATACTTACCCATTGGTAGAAGTGTCCAAGGACTTCACTAAAAGTACTTAGGTGCAGCTTCTTAAGCCACTCCAGATCCACACCTACTGCTTCTCTCTTCTTCAACTGCAGCAGATCTGCAGACGCAGTGGGCTTGAAATCAATCTACTTTCTCTCTGCTAGATCCCCCACCTCACTGAGAGTGGACTTGCAATGTGAAGTTCTAACCAGCTGCTTGCTTATGTCTAAAGCAAAAGTGCTATGCCATCAAATGGCATTTCTGGTCAGAAGCCGACTCTCAACATTCCCTGTTCCTGTCTGATCATGGATTGAATGCAAATTAAGTGCATCACTCCTGCGTCCAAGAAGGCAGATAAATGAGGAGCAGGGGATGAATTTGGACTCTGGTAAACCATAATAGAGTAATTTGAGTCAATTACTTAAATACTTTTATTTTTCTGTTATGCTTTCAATTTTAATTATTATAGCCAGAATACCATACAAAGCCAAAATTAATAGATACATAGATACATGGATAGATAAGAGAATTTTGAACATTACACTATGATAGTCAATTCTTTAATTATTTAGGGATTCGGTGCCCAGAATATCAGTATTTCTCTCCCTCTAACTTCCAGTGGACTGTGTCTTTATCAATTCTAAATTGCAAAACCCAGGACACCTAGGCAGTAATTTCTCCACATTTAGCTCTGTCTGATATGAAAACAAGCAGTGGTGCATTTACACTGAATTTAAATAGATCACTGCCTCCTGTGATGTGATTTAAGTTGACTTGTAGCTAATTGGAACAAAAACAATAGTAAGTGTGTTTGTCAGGTGTGAGAGGGAGAGGTACTCGGCTTACAGACTCGAACGCTGTCCTTCATATTTCACGATGAGACTCCTGACTGCAGGCACAGCAGATTGCTTTAGATTCTTTCGTATAAGGATGTGCACAGTGAATGCTACAGCCAAGCAGAAGGGATTGTTTGGGTTTCTTGAGACTATCACACAGGAGTGTTGAAGACTGGCTTATAACAATAGCTATCCATTAGCTTACTCTTTGGAGGATGGAAATCTACGGGGAGGAGGTTGGGAGAGTTAAGGAAGGAAACTTTCCTTCCTTAAGTTTCTTGTGCTTTCCAGTGACTCGGTGTTCCTAGCCTTGGAAAAACATCATCCCTCTTTATGTGCCCTACTCCCTACACAGAGGCTCGTGTCTTCTTTCTCTCCTTTTAAAGACACCAGTCATTGGATTGGGGCCATCGAAACCAACCTCCCCTTAACTAATTATATCCGAAAAAGTCTTGTTCTGAGACTGTAAAAATAGATTTTAGGGTACATACTCTTCACCCAGTACATAGGCTGTCTATACTATTCTCCAAAAATGTGGCACTAGCTAATTGGGTGGCTTTGACTAACCAACCTGTTTTATCATCCCAGGTCTCAACACTTTGCCTTACACAAGGCTTTTTTTTTTTCCTTTCCTTTGTCAGTACTGAATACTGAACTCAGAACCTTGAACATGCTAGACAAATGGTCTGCTGTTGAGCTACCACCCCAACCTTTTTTATACTTTTCTTTGGTTTAAAGTCTGCATAACTTGGAATACAAAACTGTACCAACAAGCCTGATGGCAAAAGACTTTGAATCAAATGTCTTCAGACAGCCCTCCAAAGTCTAGGCATTTGGGTTTATCCTAAGTGCCCAGTTAACAGATTTTCCCATTCCCTCTGTCAACAATGTCAGACATTTGCCAGCCAGGGCAGGAAAAGAGCTCATAAAACAGCACTAAAGAAGATGTCACTTGGAGGCAGCTTTATAGGAGAGAGCCTGGTTTAGTAAGGCCTGCTTATAGATTCTGTCCAAAAATATTGCAAATGGCAGAAATCAGACAGATTTTTAAATGAAAAAAAAGATCTGGCTTCTGGCACAATTATTTTAAAGTTTTACATAAAAACCAATTCATTAAAATGGAGGCTATGACTTTGAAAGAGAGCAAGGAGGGGCATTATGGGAGCTTTTGGAGGGAGGAAAGGGAAGAGAAAAAAGGACATAATTGTATTACAATCTCAAAAGTTAAAGAGATGGTTTGTAAAAGAAAAGTTATTGAAACATGGTTGAAAGTAAAATGGCATGGCAAGATTTGTGTTGTAGTTCTCATAATTAAATTTCTTCTTTGTAAGATGCATGATCTCAAAGATTCTTGGCATCAGGGTGGTGACACTGTCAAATCTTGCATACACTTTGGCTTAAACGCTTTGATTTTCTCCACTACATTTTCAGCTTCAATTATTATGAAAAAAGTGAAGATGATGATATAGGAAATATCCACTTTCATAAGATGATAATTGCTATGCAATTATTGCGATGAGCGACTGTACAAAGCCAGGATGTATGGAACAAACACTCCTACTGATAGGTGCCTGTATCTTAAATACAAGTAGCCAGGCCAGATGTATACAGAGTTAGAGAGAAAAGCTTACAGTTGACATCTCTCTGTTTCCCATTATCAGCTGTGTGATCTTACACTAGTAATTCAACACCTGTGAGCTCCTATTTCCTTATCTGGAACATAATCTAATAAAACATAAATTAAGAAAAATAAAAATGAAATAGAAATATCTTCTTTATAAGTTGGCCTTAAAAACAAATACTAATGTGGGGATTTCATTTGTCCCAATGGCTTTTACACCAGAAAATGTGACAGGAGATGAAAATTCATACATTTGCCTCATTCTTTCTCCAGTAGTGCTACATATATACATATAGATATAACATCGCATACATCATATATCATATACATTGTGTATATATACACCATATATGTATATACATATCTATATATATGTATATACATATATGCATACACATACACACACGGGGGAGGGAGAATGTGGGAGGGGCGCACAGGGGTGTGCAGGGGCACCTGTCACTGTACTCCAAGTTTGAAGTGCTCCAAGTTTGGAATTATAACTGTCCCTATGCATTTCTCCATCCTGGGAGGTCCTTGACTAGGGTAGCCGTGTTAGCTTGTTCATTTTTTTTAAAGACTTTTTTGTTATTTTTAAAGGATATATATTTATGTGTATGAGTGTTTACCATATGCTTAGTGCCCATGCAGGCAAGAAGAGGGCATTAGGCACCCTGAAAATGAAATTACAGCCCTGTAATCTGCCAAGTAGGTGCTAGGGAAAGGAACTCAGATGCTCCACTATAAAAGCATGTGTTCATAAACTCTGAGTGATCTCTCTGGCCCCAATTCGTTTCAACTTTTGCTCTCCAGTGTTTAGCTGAGTTAACATTCCAACATGAATGGACCAGTGGATTGGAAAGAAAGAAATAGTAGGGAATTTTCAGTTTCAGGCAGCTGTTATCAAAACATACAGCAGAATCAGAAAGGGCTTACTTGCAGAAGTAAATGATTAGAGGTACAATAGATTACACCCTGCTACTAGCTGGCTTATTTCTTATTTGGCGAACTCATTTAGAGTAATTGGAAAGTGGACTCCTCCTTCCCATGTCACATACGGCTGTAGATCCTGTGCGCATGAGAACAAAGTACAGTCATAGCTATAGTAAGCTATATCGTATACCCAGGGCCTGCTTGCTTGCTTATTTATCACCACCACAGACAAAGAGTGGTACAGACACCACCATCTGTTACAGAGTACCTTGGGCCAAAGAGAGGTTAAGTGGCTCAGGGAAGAGCATGCATGAGGGAAGGAGAGCAGGGGTGAGGCTTGCAGCTCCTGAGTCTCATCATTCACCACCTCTAAGCCCTGCTAATAATGGCACCTTTTTAATACAATATCTTAGGAGACCAGGAGGTGAAACTGATCTAAAACACCCACTTTTAATTCTGTCCGTGCCCCAAGCAGACCATCTTGTTTGGTTGGCAGTGTCATAGCTGCTCTGAACAGCATCTAGTGCCCAATGAGTTCTATCTATCTGCATGAACTTAGAGAATCAACTGTTGCAAACGGGGTCTCAGGGCCAGTAATCTGCTGTCCCACATGCCAGCAGACTAGAGATATTATCATACAGAACCATACTAACCCTAGACTTAGCTAGCTGGGCCTTGGAGATGTGTTTTATGTTGCAATATTCCCTCTCCAGACTCTTACTGTCTCTGATTTAAATTACCTTTACTTTGCTTTAAGCTTGTTTTCCACTCCAATGTAAATTAGAGCTCAGAGGTTCCAAGAAAAGAGCCAACATATAAAATTTGAAAGGACATACTTGTTGAGGTCTCACCTTCTGGTTCCTGAATACATGGATATTTGGAAAAAAATCTTAGCAGAGATAATGAAGCACAAATGAGTTGATTGGTGTGGACTCCAATATCTTATGACCAGTGTTCCTATAAGGAGAAGAGGCTAGGACACTGACACATATAGAGGGGAAGTTTGTGAAGATCCAGAAGACGGCACTCACCTACAAGCCAAGGAGAGAGTCTCCAACAGAAACCAACACCTCTGGCCTCTTGATCACAGATGTCCAACTTTTGGACTTGTCAGAAAAGAAATAACCGCCAGTCCGTAGCATGTTCTTAGGACTCCCTGAATGAATTTAATTATTTCAATATGATATTTGTTACTCTATACCAATTGTTGCCTTGAAGAACTGAAGGTATTTAATTGTTACTCAGGGACCACCTATCATATGTCAGTTTCTGCCTAGATGTTAGATATAGAGGAAGAACAAGTCATAATTAAACCCTTAGACTTGTGAGTCTACAGGGGGGACAAACAAAGAATATTAGCACAGTGTAATAGAATTAGCAACAAGACACCACTATGCCCAATGACCTATGGGGCAATATATACAATCCCAAGCACTCAGGAGCAAACAAGGATAGGCAGAGCTCCCAGGAGATATTTTAACAGGAGATGTATTTAAGCATGAATAAGAATGAAGTAAAAATAAAGGACTCTCCCATGAAACGAGATACCACTCATGAAAAAGTATAAATTTCTGGAGAACCCAGTATTAAGAAGTCAGTGGTGCCTGGCATGGCTGAAGCATCTGATGAGAATGGTTTCAAGAGGGAAGGTAGAGAACAAGAAGATGAGAGACACAGTGCTTGGTAGACCACGGTATCATTTAAGGACAAGCAACCAAGCTGCCAATGCTCAGTATAATTCCTCTGATGGGACTTTATTAGAACAGGTGGAAGAGTGAAGAAACCCAGAAAATCTATCATAAAACAAGCTGCTGAGTCTCACTGCAAAGTGAAGTATTGATCAATCTACAATGGCTCTGAGTTTGTTGATTCTCTGGCTGCTTCAGGAAAACTCATCCCCTCCCAAATGCCTGGCTGTAGCTCCTGATGCAGGAATTTTGCATTTCTTCGTCTTGGATTTATCTCAGAGTGCCTAAATGCAAGTCTTCTGCCCTCCAGCTCTTCCCTCTGCTCTACAGCTCCAGGGGCTGCTCAGGGCAGTCCGTACTGCTCCTTAACTCCCTAACTTGCTCAAGGACGGCTCCGCTCAGTGCACGTCAATATAAGTGTATTTTTCTATGACACTATTACCATGTTTCTCTTGATTCCCAAACTCCATAAGATACCAAGCTTGAATAAGTCAAAAAAATCACAAACCAAGGTAGATAATATCAAGAATATTTGCTATCCACAGTTGTCTACACTCACTAGAGTACAGTTTCTGGCCAACTATTCATCCCTCAGCCTTATCCAAACAGCTTTGATTTACTAAGAAGGCCATTGTCATAGCAACTAGTGCTCAAAAAAAATAATTATATTGATTTGCTAGAAGAAAGCTGTGATCGTAGCAAGAAAATAAACTTTGATAATTTCAACTACATGACATCAAAGAAACATTTACATTTTCCAGAAGAAATATCAAATGTAAGTTCTTGCTGTAAGAAGAATACTTTTAAATAGTTTTACCTAAAAATACGAATTTTGTTCTGAACCTGTTCTGATAACCTACCCTAAATCCAAGGAATAGACTGATTGACATCTATAGTAATGCTGACCAAAACATGGAAGGCTTTAAATGTGCCAAACCACTATATAACAGTTGGTCAACAAGTAGATATGGAAATTATAGGAATCATAGAACATGGAAATTTTCATTACTACAGGACTTCTGACTCAATGGACTTTAGAGCCATTTGCTAGAATGGACAATAGAAGAAAAAGAAGATTCTAGGCAGTTGATTCTGATGAATTTTAAACAAAACCTTAGTTATGGCAGGTAATGTTTTTACAGCTGCTACAGCTAATGCCTCCAAATCTCAGAAGCTTAACATCATGAATGTAGTTCTTTCTCAGTTGGCACCAACAGGTTTGGAATGTGGGGATGGGGAAAATTGTTCTACCCCATGTAGTCATTTAGAGGCAGTCATCTTTAACATGTATCACCAAGGACACTGCAGTATCCAGAACTGGATAGAGAAAGAGAAGATGAAGGAAGCATGCATACTCTTAAGCATCAGTTATAGTCACATTCTTTTAGAAATAACTACTCTAAACTGATGATATATTTGAAAAATGACCAGCTGGGGACCAAGAACAGGGATGCAACCATGCTCAAGAAACAGGCTAAGATCTGGGCTTGAAAGAAATCACTCTCCTGATACCTCTCTCCTCGTTACTTCAGCTACCTGACAAAATCACGACTTTATAGCCACTAGCCTCATTCGTGGTAGGACCAGGTGCATCAAAAAAAGCCTAAATATACATCCCTCTTTGGGTCCAATTACAGATTTCTAGGAGTGTGTTCTGTCTGCTCTAGTGTGAGTCATATGTCTCCCTTCTGTCTGTTTAGTTGGGCTGAATCATGCCACAGGAGCTTGTCTCCTGAGTCACATTAAGCAGTATGGCTGGCTGATGGAGACAAGAGTCAACCCAAAGAGATGCAGGGATTGGTAATTTGATACTTCAGGAGTTGTGGGGGATAGGGATAACCAGATGGATAAATAACTACTACTAGGACTGGTTAAAGTGTAAACTGAATCCTTGGAGCAATGTGAATAGCCAAAAGAGTGAAATAAAGAATAGCTGGATCCAACAAGAACTCTGGAAAATGTTTGCATGGTAAACTCTGGGAAAAGATAGACATACCTGCAAGAAGTTACACTAAAGAACCTCATGTCCATGTGATTCCCAGGAAGGAAATGACCTCTAGAATGAGGTATCAAGGACTCCATCATACAAGTCAGGTCAAATGTGCACAGAGTAAATGGAAATGAGGAAATAGGAACCATGAGAATAGGCTGTAAGTGTTAAAAAAAAAAAAAAAAAGCTAGCCTATGAGCACAAGAATGAACACTGAACACATTATGCTAAGTGGGAGAGCCAAATATAAAAGCCCACACAGTCCATGAAATTTCCAGAAGAGGCAGATCTATACAGATGGAAAATAGGCTAGCCATTGCCAGAGTTGAGAGGGGCAAGGTATAGATAGGAGAGTTAGGCATGACTGTTTAATGCATTTGGGGTTTCTTTGAGGAGGGTGAAAATGTTCTACACTGAGATGGTGCTAATGGTGGCAAAAAGCCTGCCAGTGTATAAAAAGCCACTGAATTGTACACTTTAAAATGGGATAAAATGGCAAATTTTATGTTATCTGGATTTTACTCCATTTAAAAAAAAACTCAAGCTAGCTTATAAAACCACATAACACAGCATAGCAGTGAGTTGGGGAAAGACTGTCTATTTTAACAGGTACAGGAGTTTCTAAATGTGTTGTGTGTAGAAGCAAAGACTAAGTAGGGAGTAGTTAGATGTGTGGAAGGAAGGATGATGTGTGAGGCACTGAATAAATCAGACTATTTAGAATATAGACAATTAGCAATGGGTTAAATTTACACTGAAAAGGGAGATACTATTCTCTACCAGGTAAGAAAAACTCTTGGAACCCAAGGAAAAGAAGAATGGACTAAAGAAATCCCTCTATTTTTCTCTCACAGATTCAAGTATTCAGGCTTTAGGGCAATGGTTTCAGATCATAGATTGTTGTCATACCTTAGAGTGAGATAAGCTTACCTCCTCCAGGGAAGATGAAGTAACTTGAGCCAAATCATGTATAGCCTTGCATTTTCCCTTGTTTAATTCCTGTACACACCATCTAATCTTCTAAGAAGATTAGAACCACATTGGGAAATGCTTCCACTACTTATGGGCTGCCCTACCTTGATCAAGTGACAACTATAGAAGCTTTGGGTTTTGTTTTTGCTGTGAGTGAGGTTGAGAAAATAATGTCACCTTTCAGTGATTCTCTGTGTTGATGGCAACCACATCGATGACAGCTCTCTCCCCTTTTCATCTTGTACTCCAACCTGGTATTCTGGTTCCCTCCCAATTATGGGGTAGCTGAAATTGGTAGAAATCTAGAAAATGATAGGGAAGGCATTATTGTACTTTTATTTGACATGCTCTCATGCCAGGGATATAAAAGAAAGCATCACAACTCAAAATGACTGTAGGGCCCCAGGAATATGATGGCAGAATGATGAAAGCAAGCATGATGGCAGCTGATCTAAGGAAATTAAACACGGAGAACGAATCTGAGAGGGGAGAAGTCAAGAAGCGCTGCTGTATGCATAATGCATCTGAAAGGCACCAAGTGCCACAGGTGACCTATTGGGCAGCACAAAGCCCCTCAGAAGCAGGAGAGTATGCAATTGACTGTTCCTAGAGATGGAGCAAGCTCTGGGATGCATACCACTGAGAGCTAGAAAGATGGCAATAGGGAATGACTGTTCAAAGAACTCCCCGGTCTATCACCCATTATTACAATGGAGGTCCTACTGAGACAAGACCTTTCTCTTCCAGATCCTTTGACAGAGCCTCTGAGGCACTGTCAGTTTAGAACAACAATATATCAAAGAGATTTACCAAATTAACAACCCAGCCCTCCCAGAGGACTGTGTCCCTGGGACACACAAGCAGTCAGAACCTAGGATTAACAACCAAAGAAATAGATGGGATGAGGAAGGATTTTATAATAAATTTATTTCTTTCTAAAGAAATATGTATTTCTTTCTATTAAGATTGTATGTGCTAAACTGGATATATAGAAGTATAGCAGGGAAACCCTGAATGTAAAGAAGACACTCACTGCTACTATAAATCTTTAACTATGTCTTCCCTAACTATATCCAGACTTTGCTACTATAATAAACCAACAGTATCCTAAGAGCTTTAAAAAAAAAGTAAAAAAACTTGGAATGTAGAAGAATTCAAGTTTTGTATTTACTACATATGCCAGGTGTAAGTTTATCATAATTTACATCTCCTAATTTCTTCATTAAGTTTAAAAACTCCTCTCCAGAATGTGTGTTTTTCTCTTAGCAGAGGTGGTAAGAGCAATGGACTCACAATGGGATGGTCACCAGAAAGCTCATCATTTCCATTCATGTTCCATTCAGCAAAGCAAACCACGTGAGGATGCACACAGACTAGGCTATGGAATTATTTCAGAGAGGGAACAAAGAAAAAAAAATGGTAAAGTGTTCCACAGCTTATACTTCCAGAGCGGATGCCTCTGCATATGTAAGCAGAGAAAGATGTTTACTGACATTGGATTTGTTTTCTCGTTTTTATTCTGAGACCCCAGCTTATGAGATGGTGCCTCCCACCTTTAGGTGGATATTCTCACCTTAGCTAACCCAAGTCTAGAAATGTCTCACAGCGATGCAGAGTTTATATCCAAGGTGAATCTAGATCCCATCAAATAGGCAATCGACATCAACCGTCACAGTGCCATTTTGCCTCTGAACTTACTGGTTCTAAGAATAGTGTTTTAAAAACCTAGGAGTAATCTGATGCATATAATCTGTGATAAGCCACACATGACTTTGTTAGCCTTCTCTCTGTGAAAGCAACAGGGTACAATTTGGTGGAGAGGCAGGATGGAAGCATGTGGTCTTCCTGAATAAATAGGGTTGGTATAGTGGGTACCAAGAAGTTAGTGAGGAAAGGGTTGCACTACACAAAACAACCAGCAAATAAGAGAAGCATATCTTCTACTTAGCTGCAGATGTTTCTGGGCTGAGGCTCCATCCTACCCTGCTCCCCCATCCCAGTGCAAGACATGCCCTTTGTCTGTTCCATTCTCTTTTCATTACAGAATTCATCTCATGCCATTATCTTCTAATACGTTGAAGAATGACCTCCACAGCCAAATACCATAACCTAATTTCTAATGTCCTAAAAAATCAAAAGTAAATCAGTGGAAACAAGACAGCCACTAAAGTTTGCTGCAGTGACTGTATTTTACGGTAATTATAGCTACCATACCCTCATAAAAGCAGGACAAGGTTGTGGTACTTAGCATAACCCTGTTCACATATAACAAAGAGGCACTGTTTTTTTCCTGTTATGTCTTCAATTATTTATTTGATTCTAGATATAACAAAATATTCAAAAATAATTCTTTTTAGTGAGTTTTGGTTCTTGGATTGGTTTGGTTTGGTTTGGTTTGGTTTGGTTCGGTTTGGTTTGGTTTGTTGAGCAAAAATAAGCTGCTTTCCTAAACAAGGAGAAGGCTAGCTGAATGATGTAAGACAGACAAATCTGCCAATCACATTGTCAGAGAGAATGCCTAAAACTAGCCCAATCATGCATGTGTGTCTGAAACGTTCTTTAATTAAGGGTCAAGAATGACTTCAGAATGACTTCAGCCGTTCAGTCCTCCAAACCAGTGAGTCTCCTTTAATGGCTCACCCAGTCTGTGACCTGTCTTCCATTTTGAAGGGAAATCTCTCCTCTCACCTTTGAGCATCTTGAGATCAGTGTTGTTTACCCCTTTCCCCCAAATGCTCTGAAAGTCAAATCAGAAATTAAAGTGTATCAGAACTAGGCAGGTGCTGCCTGCCTCAAGACTTGAATGTACTTAAAATTCATCCTTGGGATGTTATACAACTAGGTTTTTTTATAGCACTAAGTGCTTTTTTTTTTTTTAAGTTTCTAATTTGGTGTCTTGGGTATTTTCTTCTTGTTTTTCCCTTTCAAGGGCATATTTCAAGTAGAAAAGTTTGGGGCAAAGTGGCTAGCATACTGCCACTCTTACTTGCTCAGGATGTAATGTTTCCATAGGGTATGACATTCATTGTTTCTAGACTATCTTCTAGTACAGTATAGTTGGGACTTTTCAAAGTGGCTTGGTGTATCAAGAATTTGCAGAAACAAACACTTCATGACGTTATATTGGTAACCGAGTATCTGAGTGTGGCTCTCCTTTCTTTTCTTTTCTCACAATGACGTGACTTCAAGGTTTCTACAGCAGAAAATACTTTTTTTCTATTACAAAGTCAAGAAATTAGAGAGTAAAGATAGCCCGGTTAATCCTGCTCTCCATCCTTTACTGACCTCTCACTGTTGGCTGCCCTCAGCTGTTCTCATTGTTGAGCCCCATGTGACTCTCTGCCTACCCCTCCCTCTGTTATTCCAGCAGGATTTCCTCAATTTGTGTCCTTAGAGAGATGTTGCTTCCCTCATGGAAGGGGCTATGTTTTCTCAATTTTGCTTCATCTGAAAAGCCAGAGAAGCTTCTCTCTAAGCATGTCTTTATGATCACTAGATCAGTGTCATTTTTCTGTTCCTTGCCAAGACTGCAGACTGGGAGCCCCTTTCAAAGTCACTGTGACCCATTCCTCTGGCCTCCCTTTGTGGCCTCTGTGATGGACATCATATGCACTCTCATTAACCTGGTGGTGAAAATTTTCAGCAAACCATTTGGAGGTAGTCCTGGTTTTTGCTTTTTGTTATTATTGTTGTTTTGGGTTTTTTGTTTTGTTTTGTTTTCTCATCATTGTGAAAGGAGAACCACCATGTCCCACTAACACAGCCCCATCATCTCCTGCATGGGGTCGGGGAAGGTACCACACAAATTATCTCTGTAGAAGTACCTAGTCACTTTGAAAACACTATGATCATTTTGGGTTGAAGGAGTGAAAGACCCTAAGACATATATACCATGCTATGTCATTTTTATGCATGAGGATATATGTTTTAAACCATGTAAAATGATACAAACTAATGTTATATTTTATAATTAAAGTAGCTATTATTCATATTATGAAAGAGCGATAGTTTCAATAGTCAAATTTTAAAGTACAGCCATCTAGTAATATTAGCAGATGACATGAACAAGATATTCTTAGGATAAGAAATACATGGGCTTTTACAAGTAGTTTTGCTACTCATTATGCATCATCTTTAGTAATGAAAACTTCAAGACATCTCAAACAGCCACCCATTTGGTTAAATAGCGCACAGATCCACTCTATGATAAGATATAAGTGGCTTATGTTTACTATTATGGAAAATGGTATAAAGCATAGTATTTTAAAGGATACAGAAGATACTACATGATATTTTTCACTCCCATTTTTATTAGGCTAACTATGGAACACGGAGCTTCAAACATGCTAGAAAATTACTATACTACTGAGCTGCACCTCAGCCTTCCATTTCTATAGCATTAGAAAGTATAGGAACATGTGTTTGTAGAGAGAAAAGCTTCTGAACTATATTTAAAAAATGATAAGAACATTTGTGTCAGTTGTAGGTCATCTCAGTGTATAAAAACATCATGGAGCGTTGTTGTGTTTTAAACCTGCTAAATCTGTTTGGATCTTTTTAACTGAACACCCTACACATCTGAAAAGGGAAATGTACTGGAAGAGCTGCACGATATAAACATCTTCCTCTGCACAGATCAGCTTTCCACTTGCTCCAGACATCAGACACCCATCTCGAGACCGTGACATCTGTCTACCACACTGTGTTATTACACAAACGTTGGTAGCGCTGAGGTCTCCAACCTGTCCATCTACCAAAGCACCGGCTTTCAAAGCATCGATAGATTTCTTAATTAATTTGCTATTTCTAAGAACATGTTCACTGCTCTGTTCCATCCACTTTAGGGTTTGATTTCACCAGCACAGAGCAAAGATGTTCTTAACCAGAGCACCTGACTTCCCAAAGGATGTGCAGATTAAAGAGAAATCTCAGACAGTTGTACACTATTGCTCAGAGTTGCTTGGTGACCAATCAAACCTTCCACAGTTGAATGCAGTTTCTTTAATTTGAATAAAAGCCATGATTTAAGCAACCATTTATCCTGAAAATACACCTCTTTCAGGTTCTTATTTCAAATGATTGGTTCTTAACTAAAGAATAATAGTAGGCTGGGAGATAGCTCAGAGCTCAAGAGAACTTGGTATCTCTTGCAAAAGACCCAGTTTCAGTTCCAAACACTCACATGAAGTCCATTTCCAGGGACATGGTGTACATACATACATGCAGACAGAACACTTTATATACGATTCAAAACAAACCAAACAAAAAGAGTAACAGTGGTAGCATCTAAGATCACCCATGTTAAAAAATGGAAAGATATTTCCCATGTGCCTTACTCTTTTAATGTTTTTTTTAATTGAAATAGAATTACATTACTTCTTTCATCTCTCCTCCCCCTCCCAGTTACTCATCCTCAAACCCATTACATGGCCCTGTTCTCAAGTTAATATCCTCTTTTCCTCTGATTATATTCATTTCATATGTATATATGCACAAATACTTCATATATATATGTATAAATGTGGCTCATCCCTGGTTGAAGCTTATTCTCCTCCCCATGGTCAGTAGTTGGCTGTAGCTCACTCTGAAAAATATTCCCTCTTTCATCGCTATATGTCCATTGGTATTTCCATTGCTCCAAACTAGTTTGTGTAGCCATATCTAGGAGAGATCGTTCCCTGGCAGACTCTAATAATTTAAAAGAATTTGGTTCTAACAATCCTTCTGGCACCTCCTCTCTGACCTTCCCTGAACTTTCCTGTGATCTTCTTGATGCAGGAGCTGTGATATAGAAGTATTCCTTGGGACTGGACTCCCTACAAGTCTTTGATCTCTGCATTGTATTCACATGTGCTTTTCTGTGATGTTCTCCATTTGCTGCAGAGAAGTTTGCTTGGTGAGGGGTGGTCTATACATTTATCTGTGTGTATGAAATTTAGAATGAAGTAAGGCATTATGCTAGTCTAGTAAAGTGGCATTCTTTTCTGAGGTCATGACTTCCCTAGTCCCAGGAGGGCTGAGATTTCCAGGACAGGCAAGACTTTCTTGCTTTTGAGTGGTTTTAAGTCCAATGACATGGCTTTTGGTTGCTACCAACATGCTACTACCCAGTCATTCCACCTCAATGAATATATTACCATGCTAATAATTGTCATAGTTTGGTAGGGCTATTTAACTGCTTCCCTCTTTTGGAGGCTTGCATAGCATTTTGTGGAACCACTGGAAGCTAGACTTTAGGAAAGATCCAGCTTCTTCAGCATTAGTGACCCAACCTCAACCCATGAGAGCCAACCAAGGGCTATGCTGATAATCTATATTGTTTTCAGAGTCACCTTAACTATGCTGACCCACCCTTCAAAAGGTTTCTCATGTCTGATACTGGGGTCTTTGTAGTGAGGCAGAAGAGAAAGAGGATCAGTACAGAAGGAGAGACAAATAACACCAAGATTGTTTGATAAAGCCTCAAGGAATCATCTTATTTTGTATTTTCCTAAAATTATATATGAGGCACATGATACATATAAGTTTATGTGTATTTATGCATATATAATATACATATATGTGTATATAATACACACATACCTTGTATATATATACATATATATATATATACATACATACACACACACACAATGAAACTAAGATGCTTGGGCTGACAATGTTGCCCACAAGACTCATAAGACTCACATGCTTTATTATGTGCATGTCTATGTGTATGTGTTGTTCCCTTCAGATCATGCTATCATCTTTCTTTTAGCCCTGCCCATTATGTAGCTCCAGGAAACACTATTTCCTTGATAGGGAAGCACGGTCTTTTTACCACTGAAGTGAATGTCAGATTTATTATTAAAGGAAAAATTCTAGACTTCAAAAGGTTGAGCAAGCTGGCACTTAAGAATCCCAGCTGGTTAAATTTAGAGCTTTGGAAAAAAGCCAGTCCAAGAATAATCTTTGGCTTTGGGCCTATAGCATTTGTGTTTGATAGTATATTGGAAAGGAAAAAAACATTCATTTTCGAGCCCTTGCTTTTCCACACACCACTCTTCCATGTAAGGCAGATTGATGTTGATAGTGGTGGTGGCCTCAGAGTCAGCCCCTCATTTTGCATCCTGTTTCAGTTGTGCTCTGCCCATTTACAAGACTTCCATCTACTATGTCCATACAATGCCCTCTCCCTCTTCTCTTAATTCAGATGTTTTCTTCTCAGCTTCCCCCCAAATCTCGACAATCCCTATTTTGAGCCATTATCCTTCTTGAAAGATGGTTGACTCACATGTACCTGGGGCCTAACGCTCTAGATATCAATGAATCCTAGAAACTTCTGTTTCCATTGTTGATGGGTAATTTTTCAAAGCAGAATCTCACTACATAGCCCAGGCTGGCCTGAAACTCACCAGCCCAAGTATGGAATACACCATATGTTGTTGTCAAGTATGGCCTCAAACTTATGACCCTCCTACCATCACCCCCTAAATGCTGGAACTGGAGTTATGCCTCATTTAATTTGTCCTGGCATTTCTGACTGTCTAGAAATAGGTAGATTTCATTACCTTGAAATTGTAAAGATATGATACTAAACTAATATAATACAGAAAATTAGTCAATAAAGTTTCTCATATTGAAAAGCAAGTTACATAATGATAGTAACCCTATGTGTGTAATCTGTGTGCATACTCATATGTCTAGATCTAACACACACATACACATATACACACACACATATATATAACATGTAAATAGTATAAATACTACATATAAATATATATATAGCTGTTTACCATTATGTATATAGATGCACATATACATCATATATGTACCCATATAACAAAATCCAGTGACATATAAATATTTTTCTCATAGCAAACAATTATTTATATTAATTGTGTCTTTAAGAAAACAAACAGCCTATAAGCCCAAGAAGAATCAGTGACTGTGTGGTCAATTCAACAGAAAATCACTTATAAACACCTTCATGTGCCTTTAGAGAATTATGCCTTGCCATTCTATTTCTTTCAGATAAAACTGAAGGAAAGAAATCAGTAAAGTTTGAAAAATTGCCATTTGGTTTAAACATTATCAGTTACATGGAACGATTGTGCAAGATGTATTATTTCAATAGATACCTGGCAATTCAAAATTCTAGTAGTATACTTCAAGTTCCTGATATGCAGCAAGCTGAATCATCATTTTTAAATGTGTGCTGTTACAAAGGTACTACTCTTTTAAAAAAAAAATCTCAAAATCAAGTCCAAATTAATCTTGTCTTTATTTAATCATTGAAGAAAATCCCCCAGAGCAATCATTAAATGTCACTCTCTCCTTAGCACAGAAGAGAGAATAACGCCTTAGCTGTGGTTGGTTTAAATAATAAAGTTTAAAGGAGTCATTTCCCAATGGAGAAGGTTCTGGCTTTGATTCCCAGGACCAGAAGTGAATTTGTATCTTTAAAAGTCAGAAGCAGCTGGAATAGGAAGGAGGATGTGGTTATAGAGGATAATAGGCGTTAGCAGTGTAGGTGTTTAAGAAAAACACTTGCTTACTACCAAGGAGAGAAGAGAAAGAAGCAATGTTCTCATGTGAAAAGCATGTCTCATAAGGGAAAACTCAGGTCCACACAGGCAAGTAAGCTCCACCCCAACAGGTTGAAGCACTATTTCACTTAAACAGGATCATCTTTTTGAGGAAGGCAAAGGAAGCCAACTACACACTTTCATTTTTATTCATAGACAAAGTGGTCAGATGGGAATTGTGTACAACTCCACCGTAATAGAAACTTAAAAAGATAGGAGCTTAAACAAAATGGTGTATTTTCTGTCATCAATAGAAGCTAAAGGGCAGAAACGAATACCACATACCTAGTGTGGCCTTGATAGCACTGAGATTACGGCCATCCATCTCTTCCCCTTTACTATTCTTAGCACAGGGATTCTACCTCCGAGTGCACTGCATGACCATTACATGGCCTCTGTAGCTCTGGTTTTTTTTATTAGATATTTTCTTTATTTACATTTCAAATGTTCTCCCCTTTACTGGTTTACCCTCTGGAAAAAAAAAAAAAACTATTTCCTCCCCCCTCCCTCTGCTTACCAACCCACCCTCTCCCCATTCCTGGCCCTGGCATTCCCCTACACTGGGGCATAGAGCCTTCACAGGACCATGGGCTTCTCCTCCCATTGATGACCAACTAGGCCATCCTCTGCTACATTTGCAGCTGGAGCCTTGAGTCTCACCATGTGTAGTCTTTGGTTGGTGGTTTAGTCCCTGGGAGCTCTGAGGGTACTAGTTAGTTCATATTGTTGTTCATCCTAAGGGGCTGCAAACTCTTTCAGCTCCTTGGGTCCTTTCACTAGCTCCTTCATTGGAGACCCTGTGATCAGTGTGGATACTTCGATCCTTCTTAGAAGGGGGAACAAATTACCTGTGGAAGGAATTGCAGAGACAAAGTGTGGAGCAGAGACTGAAGGAAGGACAATCCAGAGACTACCCCATCTGTGGATCCATCCCATACACAATCACCAAATCCAGACACTATTGTGGATGCCAGCAATTGCTGGCTGACAGGAGCCTAATATAGCTGTCTCCTGAGAGGCTGTGCCAGTACCTGACTAACACAGAAGTGGAGGCTTACAGCCATCCATTGGACTGTAGCTCTGTTTTTATATAGAGTCTGAATAAGAGAATAGTTAACAACACCCCCCCATCTGACTCTGTTTTCCAGCTTCCTACTCAGCAAGCTTCTGCCACTTCTTTACAAATCTCACCTAACAATTTTTCCTTTCCTGACATTAGTCAGTTGGGTCACATGGCCCTTTTGTTAGCAAGAGTACCTGAGTCACAAGTTTTTGCTTGGATACACAGCTGTCCTCAACAAGAGCAGCTCTGTTAACAAGAAGCAAGGAAAGACATGACAGCAAAGACATCAATCAGTCGTCCCTGATCACACGTGCCCCTGTTAATAAGAGTATAAACATGATGGTCCTCCATCCTACAACCAAATGAGTCTACACAGCTGATAACCTTGATGACAGGAAGGCCCTCAGGCTTTATAACAATACCTTGCTCACCATTTCATCACTTGGCTCTCCTTTTCCACACAGCTCATCATTTACAGCCTCGTCAAGCTATCACTCCTGAGGAGTCCTAGATCAGCATCTTGTCTCCATGAGTCTCAGCAGACTTAAATGACTTAGTAGGATGGAAACCCGGCATGATCTGCTTATAGAAAATAAGCTAGTGGATGTGGCTTCAAGTTTACTGGCCAGTAGCTAATACTGAGTGATACCCCCAAATCAGGATAAAGGAAACTCCTAAGAGTGGACATGATCAGTTAATTTTCATACTTTAGACCATTAGGTGTGACATTCTGCCTATCCAGTAACAGTGTGGTTTGATGGCTATCATTACCACCTGGAAAAAACCTAAGGGTTAAATGATCTTCCCAACCATAGCATTGTCTCTTTATGGTGGCCTTCCAAAATATATGCCTATGTGTGTGTGTGTGTGTGTGTGTGTGTGTGTGTGTGTGTGTGTGTGTACATATGTACATAAATATACACATGTGTGATTGTGCTCATGTATACACACACACACACACACACACACACACACACACACACACAATCTGAAATCGTTGAACCAAGAAAATCCAAGCCTTTCAAAGGCTACTTATACTTTCCATTGTTCTCCTGAGACCTCCACATATGACAGTCCTGCTGAAGGAGCCACATGGCCAGACTACTTTCAGAGGGAAGGATCCTGAAGTGACAGAGAACAAGCTAGGTGTCCAGGGTTCCTCCTAAGTCAAGGTCAGTAAGGAGTCCATTGTTACCTTTCAGAAACCAGTCAGACAGGTAGAACTGCTTAACAAAACCAGCCCAGCCAGCAAGATTATCAGCAAGCACATAAACTGTAGTTGCTTTCAAATGTACATTTTCAGGTCATTTGTTATAGGATGCTCAACCGTCAAATAGTTAAATATCGCTGCTCTTCAGTAGTACTGTTCATGGCTGATTCCTTCCTATCCACAGACCCTGAAATAATGGCAAGTCCTCAGCAAGTACTAATTACTATTCTGTAAGTTATTTCCTTAAGGCCAAGTGTGAGACGGGGGAAGAGGAGGTGATTCAGAAAATGACGATTGCTTGCTGGTCATTGCCTCCAAACTTAGGAATGACACGTAGTCTTTCTCGAGGTGATCTATAGGGTCAGGGTTTATGCTCTCCCCTCCATTACAGTCCCTTCTCTGCTGTCTACAGTCCTTGATCTGTCCTCTTGGCTACCTGTCAGGAAATTTCCCTTCTTCTTCCTTTCCTTCTCCCATATGTTCTTCAACTCCCAGGAAGAAACTTCACCAGGACCTCATAATTGGCATTCTCTTTACCTAAAGATTCACAAATCTGCACTGGTATAAATCTGTGGTATGCATTTGCATTTTAAATAGCATGGAGATACTTGAGTAAAGCTAAGAGTCTCCCCTCCCGACTTCTGCATTTTCTAGGTTAAGAAGTCAGCTGAAAACATTTTTTGCTGTCTCCATATGCATATATCTAGCTGCAGAAACAGGAACAACCTGCAGATGTTCTTTTTGCAAGGCTGTATCCCCTGAACGCCCATAAGGATTTTGACTTGGATCTATTCATGCTATGTTAGAATAACAATATTTAGAATATAAATTTCCAGAGTATTAGGTGTTATTTTTCCCCTCATCTGTCTGGATCAGCACTGATCTATGAAGAAAATAGGAAATAGGGTACATAAGGTTAAAAAATATTTTCAGAATCAATGAAAATGTTTTAATTTTTAAATCAGAAATAAAGGTCAATAAAAGTTTAGATGCAGAGATCCAGAGTCAAACATTAGGCAGAGCTAGGGGAGACAGGGAGGAAGGATTGTAGGAGACAGAGGGGTCAAGGACACCAGAAGGAAACTCACAGAATCAACCAAGCTGGACTCATAGAGCTCACAAACACTGAACTGTTAACCAGGGAGCCTGCATAGGACTGACCTAGGCCCTCTGCACATAAATTACAGTTGTGTAGCTTTGTCTTCTTGTGGAATTTCTAACAGCAGGAATAAGGGCTGTCTCTGACTCTGTTGCCTGCTTTTGGGACCCTTTCTTCCTACTGGATTGCCTGTCTAGCCTTAATTGTTATTAAGGCTAGAGGTGGTGCCTAGACTTACTACAACATAATATGCCATGACTGGTTGATATCTGTCTTAGTCAAGGTTTCCATTTCTGGACAAACATCATGACCAAGAAACAAGTTGGGGAGGAAAGGGTTTATTCAGCTTATACTTCCACATTGCTGTTCATCACCAAAGGAAGTCAGGACTGGAAGTCAGGCAGGTCAAGAAGCAGGAGTTGATGCAGAGGCCATAGAAGATTGTTACTTACTGGCTTGCTCAGCTTGCTCTCTTATAGAACTCAAGACTTCCAGCCTAGGGATGGCACTACCTACAATGGGCTGGGCCCTCCCACCTTTGATCACTCACTCATTGAGAAAATGCCTTACTGCTGGATCTCATGGAGGCATTTCCTCAAGGGAGGTGCCTTTCTCTGTGATAATTCCACCCTGTGTCAAGTTGACACACGAACACATCACTATTAAGCCTTAATCTGTACTTTCTTATTCATCCCCAAGATTTAAATAACTTTAAAAGCCTCACAATCTCTACATATTAAAATTTCAAGTCCTTTAAAATATCCAGTATCTTTTGAAATTCAGAGTCTCTTATCTGTGGGCTCCACTAAAATACTTTCTTACTTCAAGAGGGAAAAATTTCAGGGCAGACACAATCAAAATCAAAATCAAACTCATACCATCCAATGTCTGGGATCCACTCACTATCTTCTGGGATCCTCCAAGGTCTTGGGTCATTTCTCCAGCTCTGCCCTTTGTACCACACACCTTGTCTTCTAGGCTCCAGATGCCTGTCCTCCACTGATGCTGCTTCTAGTGATCATCTCATGGTACTGGATCTCCAAAACACTGCTGTCTTCCACTGCAGCTAGGCTTCACCAATAGCTTCTCATAGGTTCTCTTCACGGTGCCAAGCCTCAACTCCTTTGCCTGACCCCTTAAGTCCTGGGCCATGAATTGCAACTGAGGGTGCACTTCACCAATGGCTTTCCACAGCCTCTCACAGTGCCGAGTCTCAGGTGCTCTTCAGGACCCCTTCATGCCTTCAAAACCAGTAACCTCTGGGTGATTCTTACACATTACCAAGTCCAGCTGCCAACACGAGGTACAACTGTGGCTGCCTCTGGAACATACATTCTCTGTGCTCTCAGGAAACACTTCCCAGAAGATTTCACCTTAGTAATGCTGGTCTCTTCTTAATCACTGCTAATTTCTTAGCTCCAGCTAACCAGCATAAAAAGTCCCAGTAATGCAAAAGTTTCACTTCAGTAGTTCTGTTATCTTGTTAATCACAGCTGATTCTTCAGCCCCAGCTAACCAAAACCACAGAATCTTCACAATCAAAACAGCAATGGCCCCAATAAGAGTCTTGAATCTTCCCTCTGAAATTTCACAAGCCAGGCCTCCATCATTTGCACTATTCTCAACATTATCTTCCAAGCTCCTACAATGCTTGTCACAGAGCTCTTAACATCCCAATGTCTCCCAACTTTGGAAGCAGCCCAAAATTCCAAAGTTCTTGCACAGTCCTCCCAAAAACATGGTCAGGCTGTCACAGGAATACCCCACTATGCTGGTAGCAATTTCTGTATTAGTTAGGGTTTTACTGCTGTGAGCAAACACCATGACCAATGCAAGTCTTATAAAGGACAACACTTAATTGGGGTTAACTTACAGGTTCAGATGTTTAAGTCCATTATCACGGTAGGAGCATGGAGGTGTCCAGGCAGGCAGAGCTGCAAATTCTATATCTTCATCTGAAGGCTGCTAGCAGAATACTGGCTTCTGGGCAGCTACGACTAGGGTATTAAAATCCACGCCACAGTGAGGCGCCTACTCCTACAAGGCCACACCTATGCCAACAGGCCACACCTCCAAATAGTGCCACTCCCTGGGCCAAGCATATACAAACCATCACAATGTCCTTGGGAGGCCTGATCTTTTCTGAAGTGAAAGGGAGAAGTGGATGGAGGGGGTGGGGGGAAGGACTTGAAGAAAAGAAGAGAGGAGAAACTGGTAGGGAGGTACAAAAATAGAAAATTTTTTAATATTTAATGTAGGCATTCACTCATTCTGATACCAATGTAGTAGTAAAACACAATTGCTAGTCTTTTACTTCTTTTATGAAAAAGTGAACCATGAATGAAAAAGTGCCTATAGCCATGAAATTGATGACATGGCTCTAAGATTTACTAGGATAATTGTTCTCAAACTTTGGAAAGCATGAGAACTTGTAGGGTGCTGATGGCGATGATGATGATGATGATGATGATGATGATGATGATGATGATGATGATGATAATTTAATAGTCCAGGTTCCCGGCCACAGTAGGATTGAGTATCTACCAGCAGGAATATAATAAATCTCAGGAACCCACCCTCTTCCTGGGCAATTTAGGTAATTCTACTACACTGAATCGGAAGAAATCCAAGCAGATCAAACTGGAAGTGATAGAAATTTTGCCACACTGCAGCAGAGCTGCTGGGTAGGACAAATAAGGTGTGGGCTCACTGTTCTCCTCTGTCTTCCTGCCCTAATTGACTGGCTCTCACTAGTACATGATCTTGGCTAGCCTTAAACTGTTACCTAGGGAGCAGCAGCTGCTTGCCCCTCCCTTGAAGTTCTCCTATTTTTGTACAGGTTATTTCCCAGGGAAAGAATACAATTTGTTGACTGCACAAAATCCACTTAGAATTGTGTGCTAGCTAAATAAGACTTATCAGTCTAGCCTTGAAATCACCTGGAGTCCATGAACCACACAGATGCTAGCTGGGTGCACACACAAACGGGACTAGTTGGGTAGAAGATTGAATACTAAATAAAATAAACAAACAAAACCATACAGGTTTCAAATGAGAAGCTAGAAAGGATTTTTATTGGCCATTTTCATTAGTCTGAGGTACTTTCCAGATACTGATATACCTCCCCAGAGATGAGGGTAAAATTAAGACAAAGAAAGAAAAGAGGGAATAGGCATTAGTTTGATTGGAGTGACTGATCTTGGGTCAATTCCCTCTAACCCAATTGGTCTCAACCTGTGAGTTCACAGGGGTTGCATATCAGATATCCCACATATCAGATACTTACACCACAGTTCATAACAGTAGCAAAATTACAGTTATGAAGTAACAACAAGAGTAATTTGATGGTTGGGGGTCACCACACCATGAAGAACTGTGTGAAAGGGTCTGTGTGCCAACTTGACACAGGCTGGAGTTATCACAGAGAAGGATCTTCAGTTGGGGAAGTGCCTCCATAAGATCCAGCTGTGGGGCATTTTCTCAATTATCGATCAAGGGGGTAGGGCCCCTTGTGGGGGGTGCCATCCTTGGGCTGGAAGTCTTGGGTTCTATAAGAGAGCAGGCTGAGCAAGCCAGGAGAAGCAAGCCAGTAAGGAACATCCCTCCATGGCCTCTGCATCAGCTCCTGCTTTCTGACCTGCTTGAGTTCCAGTCCTGACTTCCTTTGTGATAAACAGCAATGTGGAAGTAAGCCAAATAAACCCTTTCCTCCCCAACTTGCTTCTTGGTCATGATGTTTGTGCAGGAATAGAAACCCTGACTAAGACAGGTTGGGAACCACTGCTCTAACCCATGAACTCATGAAGATGAACCAGAGATCCAGCAGGTTCCAGGATTGACTGCATTTCATATATACATGTTTGGTCTCCATCTGGTTACTTGCTTGGAATAGACTGTGTAATGGGACCTTTATGCCATGTACGTGTCTTGAGTTTGGAGGAGCTGAAATTTGTTAACAAGTTCAATCAGATTGCCTAGCAAAAGTCAGCTTCCAGCTGAGCTGCTTACACATAGACCATCAAATTATTCCTTAATTAAGATTAACTGGATAACCACCAAGGTACTGTCAGAGCAGGGGTCCAAACAAAGCTACAAATCTCACCCCACTATAAATAGTTTCGTCTTTTTCAGGAAGAGATCATGTGTTCCCCAGTGTGAACTGAATTGCTGGCTATTCTGATCAAGTCCTGGGATGTATAATGTGGCCTTTGTGACTGCAAAGGACCTCATCACATTCCTTATTTTATCTCCACAACAATCTGTTGGACAGCCTAGGTCTGTGACTCCCATTTTACACAGGAGAAAACAAGCAGGGAGAGAGATTCAGTAACTCACCCAATGTTCTAGAAAGAAAGAGGATAAATGCAACCAGTTTTGACCTGCAAATTGCCAGCCCATGATTAAACTCATGGCCTTCTTTTCCTAAAATCCCAAAGTAAAACCAACCAGTTTGAACATCAAAAAAGAGATCAAAACTAGTTAGAGATGTTTGGGTGGACACGAAAGCTATTCTGTGTGTGTGTGTGTGTGTGTGTGTGTGTGTGTGTGTGTGTGTGTATGTCTCATCCTCATGGACACTTTGTGAAATTTCTTCTCTCAAGGACAGAATTGATTTAATTGGAAAGAACCGTGTTCTGTTTCCTATTTTGGCCACCACAGTACTCAGGGCCATATGCACAGTGGCCATCTGGAAAAAATGTTTTCCTGACTTCCAGGAAACAGAATAAAGCATCGCTTCGTCCTGAAATTGTTTACCTATTGGCACTGCTCTACGTGTTTGGCATCAGTGTGGTTTTTACATGGATTTACTCGAGATTCTGCCTAATAATGAAAATAAACAGTAGCACATGAGCCTGTGTGGAGAATCTGCACCCAGATTTGTGGAACATTCCCAGTACTACTCTATAATTTGTTTCCTTTTTTGTATATAAAGATATGTTGAATTCAGCTTTTGTTCATTGTATTCATGACTACAAACCTTGTTTTTTTTTCCCCTCAGACTAAGAAATACTCAGAGGTATAATCAGGTCTTCCATAGTATTTAATTAGGCATAATTAAACACCATCTACACAAAGCACAGTGTTTTCAAAGTCCTTTCTTCTGTTACATTGCTAATGAATTAACAAATTAATTGGCATTGTGAGTTACAATGGCAAATGTCAGTGAGAAAATTTTAACTGTCTTACAAAATTACCCTCTTCTGTAGATCCCTGTTCTGTCACAGTACAAAATTCAATGTCATTCCCAACAATTAAGAGAAAAAACAATATGAAGCAAAAGCATGAGGGTGTTGGGAACGGAAAGACAGACAGAGGGAAAGACAATTCCTCACCACCTCATATTCTGATCTTTCTTTTTAAAAGTGATTAAGTACCCCACTTGATATGTTAGGTTTTAGAGATCATCTTTACTCCCAAATCTCTTACCGATGGCCATCTTTGGGGCAGGACTATAAGAAAAAAATTATTAAGAAGGACATAGGCTTATTTTTATATGTGTCAATCAGATTTTATTGCTTAAAAATGTGTTTAGAAATACTATACATGATGATTCTAATAACAAAGTCTCCTGAAAGATACTTTAATAAAGAGAGTGGCTCTCATGCTTCCATTCTTAATCTTGCACAAAGCTGTTTTCTACAGACAACTTTAAACGGCCTCTTTTCACTAAATTATTTAATTTGGGCAGAATAGTGGAGGGCAGCCCTTGTCACCACATCAGGAGTGGTAGGTTAAGGAGTTCTCTATTTAGCATGCAAGAGCTTTCAGTGATGCTTAATATACTAAAAATATGGATGCAGATGGGCAAAGGCATGCAGAAAGAGAAACACCCATGAATAATACTAATGACCAACAAATATAAACTAGGTCAACTTTGCTAGAAATCAATGAACTACTGATTTAGACAGAAATCTTTTTAAAATCATAACAGTCAGTTTTGGAAGTAGATCTTCTAACCCATCACTGGTGGGACTGCAAACTGATAAGTCTTTCTAGAAAATTACTTAACTACCCATCCCAGAAGCATGACAATTTAGCGCAACAATTTTACCTCCAGGAATTTTTATCATAGTAAATGTCACAGTAAATTTGTAGTAGCAAAAAGTTAGAAATAACTAAATGTCAATAGTAAAGTTTAAAGTGTCTTTAGTTGAATGTGCAGCAAATAAAAATATTTCTGAAGAATATATAATGACTCAAAATTGTATAAGCAATAAACTGTAAAAGTCTATTTTTGAGAGGTCAGGCACAGTGATACATAACTGTCACCTGAAGTCCAGCACTCAGGCTGATGAAGCAGAAAGATCTCCAGAGGGAAGCCAGCCTAGGCTCCAGAGTAAGACCCTGTCTGAAAACCAGCAGCTACAACTAAAAATTACACTATCGAACTTGTTTACATTCATGGCACATTTATAGAAGTAAAAAAAAATACTAAAAGTGTTAATAGAGGGTCTATCTTAGTCATTCCAATTACTAAAAATTTGATCTCCCATCTCAGCCACTCAGATTGCTGGAAAGTTCGTTTTCTAATATTTACAAAATGATACACAGGAAAATGGCCTGTTTTATGATTCCAAAATACAAAATCGATTTTATAAAACAAAGTTGCCATCAACACATTTTTTTAAATAACAGACACTAGGGCAGAAGCCTATTTTAGACATATAAATGATAAGACCTGGGGGTAGGGAGCTCAGGCAATAAAGTACTTGCCTTGCAATAATAGAGGACTTGACTACAATCCTCAGTACTCAGTAAGAAAGCCCAGGCACGGTGGCACCACACTGATATCCCAGCCCTGGGAAGGCAGAGATGAGGGGCTCCCTGGGAATCACTGACCAGCCCATCTTCTGAACAGCAAGACCCAGGCTCAGTGAAAGACGTGGTCTGAGAAAGGAACTTGGACATCAATAGAGGAAAACACCCTCTCTTAACCTCTGACCTCCACACACCATGAACATATTCTGCCAAACTCGAACCCACCGGAAAGTTGTATAATATTTAAGTATGTCACTTAAAATCTAACTAAAAAATACCTGTAATCTTTAAAATGTGTGTCTTGAAACCTTAGTGGGTCAGTATTCACACTGTTTAGCTCTCTATTGATAAGGAATGTGCTAGTAAACTTGGAACAGCATTATCTACGCAACAGAACCAGATGTAATCGGACTTCAAATTGAACTTGACTTGGGGTCCTCGATGCTGCATTAGACAGTTCAGAAACCTATCTATCAGTTAGTGAACCAGTTAGAGCAACTGCATTTATGTAATGACCACACACATAGATGTTGATAATCATTAGTCATCTCTTCACATACATTGCTGCATTTTGTCTTTGCCTTCGAATGGGGGAATAATGGTCTTCTGAGTGTACAAAGTTTCTCATGCACTTAGGGGCACTGACCAAGGTCTCTTAGTAAATCAGAGATCAGACAAGGGCTTTGATGTTGTCGCCTTGATTTCTATTCTATATTTGGATCCCAGCTTTTGCCATTGCATCACGATTGACCCCCAAAATACAGTACTACCTCCTATCTATGTGTATGGTTCCATAAGGACACTTGCTGCTATAGTTACTATCAGGATAGTGTCATGTGTAACTGCTATGCTTAACAGACACTTTTATTAACAGCCTCTAGGTCATGAGCCTGAGGGTGGTTCCAATGTCCATTAGACGGCCAGTAGCCTGGCCTTCTGGTGTGTGGATTTCAAGAGATTTTCAGCTACTTGCTCACCGCATTAATCTTCACTGTAACTCAATCCGAATCGTATCAGATGTTGCATTAACATAAGTGCTTAGTATTTTCAGCTTCCGTAGACTTCGTTCTCTTTCTTATTCTAAAACTGTAGAAACTACTTCTCCCTTCCCATCTAAAGATGTGAACAGGGCACCTCTACCCTCTGCTCTCCTTTCTGCTTCTCTTTCTTGCTTTCATTCCACCAAATGATGTGTTGATGTTTAGCTTGATACAGTCAGGAACACTCAGAGTCTGTAAAGCTTCTTCCTGGGATGCTTCTTCAATATAGAACTACAAACATATCCTTGACAGTATCACACACACACGAAAACAAGTGAGCGAGCGAGCAAGCAAACAAGCAAACAGTAACAAGGAGTAACTATGGTAGAGTCTGATTTCACTTGTATTTACCTGGGAATTTCCTGTTGCCTTTCCCCTTGTCTTTGTTTTTTGTTTTGTTTTGTTTTTTTCATAAAATTTCCCAGCTTTTCTTCTAATATTTCTATAATTTTTAATCATATGTTAGTTCTCAAACAGTCATTGTTCTTTTGTGTTTTCCTTTAGTTTGTTTTTATTGTTGCTGCTGTTGGTTTGGAAAACCTGAGAACTTAATCTGACTTTTACTTCAGAAGTTCCCAAATAGAGCTCTGCCTGCAATCGTCTTTCTTTCTTCCTTCAGTTTCTTCCGCTGGCTTGGTTCTTTGTCTTGCTCTCCTACTGTAGTGTGCAGACGCTAGTTTGGCCAGTGTGCTGGTTCCCTGGTGGGATCTGGCTCCGATGGCACTCACGGTTAAGCCAATGCTTTCCATGGTTGTCTGCCTCCTTGTCTTACTTCTATACTTTTTGTTGGCTTTGTCAGAGATTGCCTACCAGATAAACAACACCCAAACAGGAAGCTTTTAAACTGTGTCTGAACTTTAACTGTACATCCATATTTTAAAATGAATCAATTGAATGAAGACTAATTGGATTTCTTTGCTACATAATTCTTACTTAATGGTACTTTGATCGCTTTTACTCTTGAATACTAATAATTATACTTGTGTGTAAAAAACTGACCATACATATTTCCCTCATATTTAAAATTTATGTTTTTTTTTTTGATGTTGAATTTTCCTCAAAGGAGATGCCTTGATTCCTGAATACTACAGAATTGGATGGAGAATTGTAGGATGTAAGGGTATGGATAGGTTGCACAAAGCTGGTTAGATGACAATCATGCTCAAGGGTCTTCATGTTCACTGGCTCCTCTATCTATCTGGTATTTCCATGAAGTGAGTTGCCTGCTGCCTCACCGCATTCCCTTTGTACTTAATTTTAACAATAGTTTTTACTGCCCCATCTTTTAGCAAATAAGTCTTACTTTATTTTTTTTTTGAGAATACATATAGGAATACATTATTTACATCATTTTTACAACATTCTTTCCCCATCCAACTCCTCCCATGTTCTCTCCAATTCCTTGTTAAATTCATGACCTTTTCTTCTTTAATTATACATATGTTAATTATAAATATTATATGTAATATATAATTATATTATCACATTATAATATATAATTATAAATATACATATATTCAGTGGGATAAATAGATGTAATCAGTGGGCTATAAGTCCTACTGAATCTATACAGTGTTGTTCATTTGTACATGTGTTTAGGACTAATCACTTTGAATTATATAATCAGAGAGCTCAACCCTGGAGAAAACTGATTCAACTGATTCTCACTCTCTCAGCAACCTTTGATTGACTCTTTATCTGGAGTCAGGGCCTTATAATATTTGCCCCATTCACACTGGTGTTTTAAGTGGCATTGCCATTATGCAGGTCTTGTTTAGATATTATGGGTGCATCTTCTCTGTCATGTTTAGAAGACACTATCTTACAGAAGTTTCCTGGCCTTCTGGATATTAAGATCTTTCTGTCCCTTCTTCTATGGTGTTCCCTGAGCTTTTAAGTATAGGTATTATATATATACATATACGTATACATATTATACATATGTATAATATATAATATATATACATATATGTATATTGCACACACGCACGTGTGTGTGTGTGTGTGTGTGTGTGTGTGTGTGTGTGTGTATGTGAGAGAGAGAGAGAGAGAGAGAGAGAGAGAAACCTATGGTCACTTACTCTTGGCATTAAGACCCAGTCATGAATGTCTGTAAAGGTCTCCATCTGCAGCAAAAGCAAGCTTCTTTGATGAGGACTGAGAACTACACTTACCTGTGGGTATAGGAATAAGCATTTAGAATATAGTTTAAAGTTATACTGGTTTAGTAAAAGACAGTCCTAGGTTCTACTCTAGGGTCTATGACCTCCCCAGTTGTAGGTAGGTGGCAGGGATTTTAGTATTAGGCATGGGTTCTCTTCTCTTGAGTGGAATTTAAGTCCAATTAGATAGCTGTTTGTTACCCCCAACATAAAAATGCCACTATTGTACCACTGAGTGCTTGTTCAGTCATTGCTGTGGTTCATGGGTATTATACATGGGTAAGAACTGGTTACTTTTATCTCTTGATAGCACAAATAGGCAGCATGTACTGTCTTCTAATACCATGATCACTAGTCATCAGGAGGGAGCCTTCCAAGTCATTTTCAGCTTAATTGCTCCAAATCCTCATCCAGACTCTGTGGTATCTTTAACAGTAGAATCTTACCCTCAACTTCTTTTGCTTCCCCATCTATTTTTTTTTAATGTTTATTTTTTCTAATTTTGTTATTATATTACTATGATTTAATCTTTTCTTACGGTCCAGTTGTTATCCCTCTTCTGGTCAACCCTCTGACTGTTCCTCATCCTATACTGTCCCCTACTCCCCATCCCCCAACTCCCACCCCCCCACCCAATCTCCAAGAGGATGTCCCCACGCCCCTATCCCATCCCACCAGACCTCTCCACTCCCTAGGACCTCCAGTTTCTCGAGGGTTAGGTGCATCTTCTCTCACTAAAGCCAGACCAGGCAGTCCTCTGCTGTATACGTGTTGGAGGCCTTATATCAGTTTGCATATGCCACTTAGTTGGTGACTCAGTGTCTGAGAGATCTCAGGGGTCTCGGTTAGTTGAGACTGCTGGTCTTCCTCTGGGGTTGCCCTCCTCCTCAGGTTCTTCAAGCTTTTCCCTAATTCAACCCCAGGAGTCCCCAGCTCCTGTCCATTGGTTGGGTGTAAGTATCTGTGCCTGACTCTTCAGCTGTTTGTTGGGCCTCTTGAAGGGCAGCCATACTAGGCTCCTGTCTGTAAGCCCACCACAGCATCAGAGCTTCAGTCCTGTTCCCCCACCCCAATACTTGGTCACGTTCCCCTCTCCCCTTCCCTATCCCCTCTCCCATCCAGATTCCTCCCTCCCTCTGCCTTCTGTGAACGCATGTGCTTTCCTTCCAGAGAGGAACGGAAATGTATATGTATTTAATGAGTCACATCACTTCACAGTTGCACATGTATATATTTTCACTTTGCTATCAATTGAAGGATGATTTCTTGAAATAAAGGAAGAAAACAAGTATGATCAGAGTGCCTTATTAAAATGAAAGTTACCTGTTTTATCAAAAAACTCAATGTCAAAAAACACTGTGTATCTTATATATCTGAAAGCTATTCAAATAAGACCCCACTTGGAACTACAAGATTATAAAATACATTATTTTGGTGCCAAAGGCATCAAGCTCAATTTTGCTTTTTAATTAAATTTCTGTTATAACCCTTTTTGTTGTAATCTTATTTTGTGTCTCTTTCTGTAGAATCAGAAAGTTATTTTATACTGGTTCTGAAGACTTTGGAATCCTAATAAGTCATTAATAGAATGCAGATATAAGCTAAGTTAACTATTGGATATCGGGATGATCGCTTGTGTTTGTACTTCTGGGCTTTCTTTGGGATCTGCTAACGTGCTCAGAAATTACAATTCATTCCCATTATTCATTAAAAACATGGGTTAAATATTGACTCCTGTGTGTTATCTTTTTCTTCATCTGTATTCTGTTAGTTCTAGATACTCTCCTAAAAAGACTATATTATTTCCATCTCTCCTCCCCATTCTATCCTTCAAGGTCAAGTGGACAAGGTAATTTGTGTTTCTTGGATCTTTTTTCCTCTAGTATTTAAAAGGAGACCTGGTGCAGCAAATTAACTTACTTGACATCCCCTCTCTCTCAGTTCTGGGAAGGGCTCTCAATTTAATGTAAAATATTGTGAGAGAGGTTCATCATAAATTTGAGTCTCCTACTGGCCTTCAACAGGCATGGTCTAGTCATTTTTGCAGCCAACAAGATCCATATCCTTGATCATTTAAATGTTTCCACTGGTTCTTACTCATAGACAGAAGGTACATCATTGAATAAATGAATGAATCTTCAGATAGTTCTATGTTTGGCCTGTGTGATAGGCAGGATGATGCCCCACTCATTCAAATGCATAGTTTAATCCTGTAACCAAACCTGGAACTATGATTCCTGACAAAGCAGAAGGTTCCCTGTGATTTCAGTTGGGATTCTGAACCTTGAGAAGGGACATTATTCTGGAATACCCAGCTGGGATCAAACCTTTTACACTGCAAATTCCTTAAGAGCAAGAATCTAGCAGACTTTACTACAATAATCTCAGGAGTAAAAATTCTATTGTATTAATCTATTTAATCCATTAATGTAATATCTTTAACCTATATAGAAATACTTATTAATGTCACCAGTAAACGGAGACTTACAGTCACATTCCAAGAGACTCACCTCTATCTATTTAAAATATGTGTTTAAGCCCTAATGTCCAATGTGATTACATCTGGAGATAGTGCCTTTAAGAGAGTATTAAAGTTCTGTGGGGAGGACTCTAAGCTAATAGAGTGCTACCACCTTGTAAGCAGAGTAAGAGAAGTAAAGTGCCATGTGAGGGCACACAGAGGATTTGGCCAACTGTGAGCCAAGAAAATAAATAATGTCTTCTTTGAAATTCTCAGTCTGCGCAGTTTTGTTACGACAGCCTAAGCAAGCAAAGTAGTGCACACACCTAAAAAGGATGTTTATTTTTGCAGAGGATGCATATAAGCTCCTGATATGCTTCATTATTTCAACTGAAAGAAGGTTGGGTCAGATGAAAAAGTAGCCATATATATCTACATCTATCTGTGTGTGTGTGTGTGTGTGTGTGTGTGTGTGTGTGTGTGTGTGTGTATTCATGTAAATAATACTTTGATTCATAACTTCAATAAGTCATGAACCTAATGCTTATCTTTGTCATTTATATCATTTTTATTTTTGAGACACATTATTTACCGACCATGTTCTGCTTCCAAATACACTATTTCATTTGATCTTATTTGATGCTGATTTCAGATAATGCATATATGAGGGATTAAAATGAATCTTACACTCTATGCTAAATTTGCTGGGAGGCAACTCCTTGTCTGCTCAAGCAAAAACAAGTCAGCAGGTCTTCAGCTTGTCGTGTTCACTCTGCCACCTGGGAAGCTACACTATGGGGATGTGGTAAGAGTCATTTGCACTTCAAAATCATCACTAACATTTCCAGAAAATGTTCTCATCAATGTGACAGATACCTGCTGAAGAATAATAGGGTTTATGTTACAAACCAAAGACTACCGCTATCAGGTCGAAATGTAAAAAAAAAATCCAAGAGTAGATGCATTAAATTCAGCACTGAATGATTTCAAACCTAAGAGCTGTCAAAAGTAGCACTTGGCTTCCCTGTACAAAACTGATAGACCACAAGAAGAATGTCTAAGCGGATCTAACTGGAAATGGAATCATTTATGACTGTATGTCTGAAGGTTGGCAGGATGAATTATAGCTGGAAGTAAAATGATCATATAAACTACAGTATCTAAGTGAAATACGTGCTGGGAAGTTCCTCACGAAACATTGCTGGAGTTCAAGAATGTCTCCTTCCAGACTCTTTTGAAACTGCTGACTTTCAAGGTTGAACCCCTCGAACCACTGCAGTCATGATTCAACATGAGTTGGTAAGGATGGAACTACCCTTTGTTCAAAGGGACCTGCTTATTGGCTACCACCTCAGATGACTATATAGCTCTAAGCAAAGGTCACTTATCAGCCAGCCTAATCTGAATGGCAATGTTTTAGAAACAAATTCTATTTCAATCAGACATCTTGTTAGTCATTTTCACCTTCACTGGGACCTTTAAACTCCTCCTTCTTATTGAAATTCATTAAACTTGCCAAATAGGAGCATCCAACAGTACATAAACTAGGCTATTTTGTTTCAGAATTTATTATTGGATGATACTGAATGTACCTAAGCAATGCTGAGTAACGCTTTGAAGATATAAAAATTTGACTCATTTTTTTTCATGAGTTCAAACTAGATGGCGAAAAGTCGTAATTGTCTGACATACAATTCAGTGGATGAGTTCCATACAAACAAGTGAAGATGCTTATTACTGCTGAGCCATAGGATGTGCAACTGTCTGCATAGCATACCTGCTGATCCACAGAATGTACAATGATCCACACAGCATACCTGCCCATGCCTTTTACTCATCAGTTTATTTCATTCAAGCAATCAACATCTAATTTTGGAAGCCCTGAGTAATTCCAAAGCTCCCTGCCCATATTACTTCCGAGCCGTGTGTGCTTCTTGTGCAGTAGAATATGTTCAGATGCAGGTGGTAACAATGGATTTGTACATTAGAGAACAAAGGCTTATGTCCAATGCAAGAGCATTCTAGGCCATGTCCCCAGCATACTGTTATCCAAGTCTTTCCTAAATCTCTAAAGATGAATTCTCAGATTATAAAATCTTCCCACAATGTGATCGGCCCTCTGGCATTCTCAGATCATTCAGAAATGTGAATGGATGTCAGATGCCAAAAGTGGTCTTTGGGAATGATGATGGGGGCGTGTATTGGCTCTGGGTTTTATTTATCAATGAAAACTGACTGATGATTCAGCTGGATACAAACACTCAGACTGACAGCTCCGTCTTTAGGGCTGTAAATGTGATACCTTGTTTATTGGGTTCTCAATTGTTAAGGTTCATATGAAAGGTTTATTCATTTCTATAATCATTTACTTCACATTTGAATTTTTCTCTCTTCAGCCTTTTTGCCACAGTTATTTAAAGATTATCTGTGTGATAATACCAGTCATAGAAAGAAAGCATCATTACTGTGTCAAGTGTAAACAACAGATCCATTAAAGCATCAATTTCTCCTCTCTAAGTAATATCTTCTTCCTGTTCCTTGACATCACTTTATGTAACACAGTTCAGTAATATATTTTAATAGTAAAGCAATATTTTACAAACATACTTGAAACTCCCTTTTCCATTAATTTTAGTCTTTGTCTAGAAGCAGACATATAATGGAATAATAATAAGCCTAGTTATCTCTGCACTCAAATACCATGACCCAATCCAGAATATTTAGTTGCTAAGCAGCTGTATTTTACCAAACAAATAGTACACAGGGAGTATTTATTTATTTATTTATTTATTGCAATCTTGTATTATACAAAGCTAGGATATTAAGTTCTGATAATGCTTTATGTAGAAATCTTTTCTTGGGCCAACAGCACACGATCTAATGAAAAGGAAGAGAGGGCTGTATCTTGTAAATACATACACATGTCTGAGTACTAGCATCTTTTTTTTTTTGGTAGAAATGCATTATTCCAAAATTGGCATAATCACAGTTTCTATCTCGTTTATGACCAGCATAAAAAAAATTGCATAAAATATCATGCACAGCTGCAGTCAGAGGGAAGATTCAATTTGGGCTTTGTGCAGGCTTGACTTTCTGCCAGTGCAGCTACATACATCATCTGGGGCTGCATTTAAAAGGATAAAATACAGCTTTAATTCTTGTGAAAAATGTATATTTTCAAGGCGAAATAAAATGTTAAAATAGATCATAAAAAGCATTAAGCCCCTCCCTCCCCCCCCCCGCCCAGTCCATCTTTTGTTAATATAATGTTAAAGGGTTAGCAAAAGCTTTGAGGCCATAAAATTAAAGGTTAGGATGCAGCTTTAGCTGTCCTCAGAATGAGAAGATATCTGGCAGGATCGCATACACCTTTTCATTATTCAGAAAGCCCCGTTGGGAATATTATACATGAACAACCTCAAACACCCCTGCTGGTTTCTTTGAGAAATCTCAAAGGCCACAGTGATAGAGAACAGCGTGAGAAAGCTACTGAGGAAAGGCGACATTTTCATCTCAAACCCAAAAGCACAATATAGCACATAGTTTTACAAGGAGATTTCTTTATCCCTGCAGAAGAGAGGGCTGACTTCAAGCATCCCACAGGCCCCTGCATTGCAGCATCCAATGTTCAAGACCCTTAAAAGGCCAGCTACTTCATTTTCCATTTGGGGTCCAAAGAATGTGAATGAGGAGGCACAAGACAAGTGGAAAATTACTGTCAGAGTCAGAGCCAGATTTGCAATCTTTAGACTTTAAAAACAACATTTTTCTTCTACCTCCATATGATGCAGAACGTGTATAATCCCTCTAAGAAATAGAGTACTAAGAAATATAAGCAAAAATAACTTAGTCTCTGATTGTTCCCCAGGTCTAGTTTGTAAGGATTCTGGAAAAGCTGATTGATGGCTCTTATTGCCTCCTAACTCACATTCAACTTCACTTTGATAACTTGAAACTGGCCAGGGTGGGGATCTTTATACCACCGAAATTGGCAGGTGCAACAAATCAGAGCTCCTCCCAACCCTAACACAGACATTTATCAGTACTTCATTCCTGTTACTGTACCTGACAATCTCCATTGTGAAGCCCCAGCCCTTTACAACACAGCTGGCCAAGAGCTGCTATGAGCCTATGAAAGCTAGTCTTGAGAATCTCCTGTTTCTGAAATGATAGGACTGTCCTAGGATACATGAGGTCAGCAGATTTCAGAGCAGGCAGTTTTTACAGTGACTTATAGAAAGCTAATAAATGTGATGTATTATTCAAAGCTTGAGATTCCAAAGATTTCATTCTTTTAATTGATGTGATACATGATAATTTTAGTCTATATAAATTATACATAGTTTATCATTAGACAAAATGTTGCTGTACCAGCAGAGAGTTTGTTGTAGGGATAGAACAAGAAGCTGAGTAAGTGCTGAATGGAGGGTGGTTTCAGAGGGGAAAGCAGAAAAGTTCTTTTTGTCAACTACATGCAAGCAAATATGAGGGTATTGGAGACAGGTGGGCTGGAGGTGGATCTCAGTTCTGTCTATGTCTTATGAATTCTGTGACAAGTTACTGGCTTCTCCAGAAAATTCCTCCTCATATGAAGAAAACATATTAGACCATATCACACCTGCTTATCCAAGGCTTTTGTTCTGGCAGATTACGATCCCCAGCCTTCACATTATCAAATTTTTGCTCCCAGCGTCTTATTTTCTAACACCATTCTTTTATAAAAAGTTATCTCTTTGGGAAGGCACTTCATGCAATGTGTTTAGATCACATAGACTCCATCCCCCAGTCATTCTCAGACACGTCTCCTTTCCTTCTCCATTCAACTTTGTGTCCTCCCCTCCCCCTTTTCTTTACATTCATTGAAAACGATTTGTGCTGCCCATATAATCTTAGATTTGTGGCCTTCCTGTGGAGCAGCAGTTCTTAACCTGTAGGTCGCAGCCCCTTTGGGGTTGCCTATAAGATATCCTGTAGATCAGTTATTTATACTACAATTCATAACTAGCAAACTTATGTGAAGCAGCAATGAAACAATTTTGTGACTGGGGGTCACCACAGTGTGAGGAACTGTATTACATGGTTGCAGCAGAAGGAAGGTTAAGAGCCACTGCACTAGACCACAGGAAATTAACCCATGGGGCCACACCCTGGAAACAATCTGACCCCTCCATCTCCCAGCAGCTATCAAATGCCTTAGCTCCATGGCTATAAAGGGAACTTGATGGCCACTTCCCCGCTCCATGTTGGGAGTTTTGTCTGGCTTGAACTCCCATGGGTTTTGTGTATGCTATCACAGCCTGTCATAGCTATCACACACTTTGAGTGTATATGTGTGGCTGCTCAGAGATGTCCAGAAGATCCTATTGCCTTGTAGCCCATGGCCTCTGGCTCTTACAATCTTTCTGTCCTCTTCTTTGGCAATAATCCCTATGACTTGGGATATAGATTCTCAACTGAGTCTGGGAATTCCACATTCAATTATGTTCTGTACCTTGACCAGATTTTAATCTATTGCTTCCCTAAGGAGAGTTGAGAGATGCATTAATCTATGACACAGTAATGCGTTGGTCTAATACTCTGTCCATACAGCAGTAGATTCTCCCCTACAGCCTATAACCTAACTAGCCACAGATTCATGGCACTGATAATGGTGCCACGTATGGGAGTTGTATTATGGAGTGGGCCTTAAGTCCATCCAGAAGGTAGCTGGTTATTCTCATGACATTTGTGCCACTATTGCACTAGTACGCATGCTATTATAAGTCAATTGTTATAACCTGCGGGATCCACAGCTGGGTATGATTAGTGATTCCTTTTCCCCTCACATATTGTACATAGCACCTTTCAGTGCTACAGAAGCTTGCCAGTAAGGGATGAAGCTTCTAGGTCAGTACCTACTTGATATCTTCATTTTTATGACTTATGTACATTGTCTCCAGCAATTAGGTCTTACCATCAGTTTCTGGAAGGCAACCAAGAGCATGATACAGTGGCTATAATGTTTTAGAGTCTATGTGACCTCACTGCCCAAAAACTCTAAAGATGTAACCCATTCCTAGTCTTGGGCTATTTATTATCCTATTGTGTCTGGTAGGGACATTGTCAGTCCATTATACGGTAACTACATTCATGTATATGAATACATATGTGAATATACACATATATATATGTGTGAATACATATGTATATGTATGTATATGTATTTGTGTAAGCACATGTACATGTGTATTAACCTCCAATAATTGAGTCTAGGTTATTAATGATCTCTACATGATCAACCACATTGATCAAATCTTGTCATCATTTTACTTGACATGGCAAACAAACCCTTTCCTTTAAATTACCTTCTTTGTTTGTATTTCAATATTCAAGACCAGGGTTTCCTTTTTACATATGGGTACCACCAATTCCAGAGGTCTGAGAGTTATAAAGAATTATATGGTAGTGTGACAAATGGTTATGGAGACACTGAAGCTAGGTAAGGAAGAAGGCACTATAAGTAGGAAATGTACTGGCCACTAGCTTCCAACCACGACCTGTGAATTATCGGGGGAACTTTTGAAAATCATGATGTACTGCCTGAGGCAAGTAAATCATCTCTAGTGTGAGACCCAGGCCAGGGGTTTAAGACTCCCCAGGCAATTCCATTCCACAGCCAATCTTGAAAAACTGATTAAATGGAATGAGAAGTAAAGGCATAGAGTTAAGAAGACATAGCAGAAGAAAGGCTATGTGAAGACGCAGTAGATAGATGAACACAGAGTGATGTTACCACACTAGCTTAAGGAAACCATAGACACGGTCATCCTTGTAACCAGGGGCTCTCATGGAGGACAGAAGGCAGTTGAAGAGACTCCATAAACACCATCACTATAATGAGCCATTTAAAAGAGAGTCAGAACAGAGAGTGACGTGTTGGACTCTGGAGAAAGTATATAAAGATGAAAATTAACAGTAGTGGTGAGGCCAGGCTGAAGAGGTAGCTTAATGATGAAGAGCATGTTCTGTTCAATTATGGGGACTGGGATTCAGATCCTAAGACCACAAGTCAGGCTGCTTATGAATACTTGTAGCTGCTAGTCCCAGGGATCCGATGCCCTCTTCTGGCCTCAGCAAGCACTAGCAAACACATGGACAGCAAGCACACTCACATGGACACATACATTCACAAAGAGTACAGGGAAAGGGAATAAAGTGAAACAAAATATTTTTCTTTATTTCTAAATAAGTGAAGATATGTGTTTTAATAAGGAAGTATATTTTTCTGTGTAACTATATTGACATCTACATACCCAAAAAATGTAACAATTCTTTATTTTTTATTGGATATTTACTTTATTTACATTTCAAATGTTATCCCCATCCCATTTTTCCCTCCCTGGAAACTATTCCATCCCTCCTCCCCCTGCTTCTATGAGGCGAAACAAAATATTTTTAAAAGAAGTAGTTCTGTGTGTCATTAGATAGGAACGCTAAAGTCAAGTTGATTCAATTCCAATGTCACAAGTTTCTTCACTCAAGGGCAAAAATCTCAGTTTCTTCAGCTGTGGAGTTTATAGAATGAGAAATTTACCTCATAAGTTTCTTGGAAGATTAGTGTATATTAATTCCTATGAGGCAGTTAGAACAGCATTTGGCACATATGAAAATCACATTATATTAAATACACATTATGGTGATTGTTATGGTAGTGGCGGTGATGATGACGATGATGATGGTCTTTGACAAAATTTGAAGGCATCATGTTGAGAATTTGACTGAAAGAATGAGTTTTGTGTTTGGGAAAAATCATGATAGATGCTAATCTAATTTGCCTTCCTCTAAGCAGAAGTAGCATAAAGAGCGGTACAAGTCATTTTAGCCTTTCTTACTGTGTTTCTTTCTTACTTCTTACCCTTTCTCCTTTATGACCTTTTCTCCTTCCATGTCCTTAAAAGCCAAGATTTTCCTATTTCCTAATACTTTACAGAAAAAAATATATCATCAGGTGGCAATGCCAGTATACACATTATTTCTACAGTTGTACTCTACCTCAAAGGCATTATCACCAGAAGAATGTCAGCAATCAGCAAATTAAATCAGATAGTTAATGGAAGCAATCTTATGGTAGACGTTGCAATGTAAACATTAACCCCCAGGTCAGATAATGCACATCTACAGAGCCCTCAGGTGACTACACAGAGCATCCAACCCCCAGGTCAGATGATGCACATCTACAGAGCCCTCAGGTGACTACACAGAGCATCCTCCTATTTGCCACATCAAGAAACATACTGAATGATGTCGGAAAGTCAGCACTCCTGGCTTGCAGCGCGTTAACGCAAAGGCAGTGGAAAGGACTTGACTCCAAGGAACAGTAGGAAACAACGGGGTCAGGGAAGAAAGAAAGAAAAG
>JADRCD010238045.1:5618-13118 GCA_019843815.1 Montemys delectorum
TTTATTTATTTATTTATTTATTTATTTATTTATTTATTTATTTATTTGACTTTTCGAGACAGGGTTTCCTCTGCGTAGCCCTGGCTGTCCTGGATCTCTGTAGACCAGGCTAGCCTCGAACTCAGAAATCCACCTGCCTCTGCCTCCTAAGTGCTGGGATTAAAGGCGTGTGCCACCACTGCCTGGCTAGAACCTTCTCTTTGTCTTTTCATCCTGTCTTGCACAAGTGTTAGCTTCCTGACTGTCTCAATGTCCCTGCAGCCATGGCCTTATTCAGGTTGGGTTTGTCCCGCTAGCAGGTCTCAGGCCTGCCCAACCTTCCCCCTTTTATTTCTTCCCAAGATCTAGTACACTGCATCTGCTAACTAGCCAGAAGCCTATCATCCATGCAGGTGTACCTTAGCCCTGGGCCTCAGTCCTGACCCCCAGGAAGTATTACTGAGCTGGCATGAGTGTGTTATACTAAGCCCTTGCTGCTGGTTCTTACCCTCTGACAGTTTTTCTGCCCTTGGCCTCCTGTTGCTTGATGGGGGGGGGTGGGGAGCAGAAAGCAGAGAATATGGATCACAGGGCAGCAAGAAACAGTTTTGCTTAAATGTTGATGTCAATCTGGGGTGGGGGAAGAAAGTGACGCTGGACTGCTGAGCAAGTGAGAAAGATAAAGTACAGGCAAGTGTTCCCCATCTTATGGAAGGCCTGGCACCTGTGCTTGGCTTTGTTCAGTCTGTCAGGGTACCAAATCAAGCTCAGCATCACATTTTCTGAACTCCTACAGAGCACAGCCAGGGAATGGCTGCGCTGAAGATGGCTCAGCTCTGGGCTCCTGTGTCACATCCTGCTCTATAGCCTGCTGCATGCTAGCTCACTCTCCTTGCACACCTTATCCACAGGTAAGACCCTCTTTCCCCGGCTCTCTCTCTGCCTTGGACCCACACACGTACTGGCAGCTGCAGCTGAACTGCACACATGAGCCGCTAGGACACAGGCATCTCGGAGAAGAAAGTCCCACCAAGGCGTACTTCTGCTTTCTTCAGTTCTTCCTCTTATAGAAACGGGCTCTACTGTTTGGTTTTTATTTAAATCTTCACTTCCCATCTGATCTCACAGACTTAGTTTCTCATCCATCATCTTACTGGAAATCTTGGCCCCCAACTTAGGACATTTTGATTTACAGCTTCTCAGCCTCACTCTGGGGCGGAAGCTATGTCCATTTAGTAGAAGCCACACTTCTGGTTTTAATTTCCTTCCTCTCCCAGACTGGTAGTGAAGTGGTATTATGATGACTCTTGCCATCCCGGGCGCTGCATCAAGCCGCAGCCCTGAGTCTCACCAGCCATGATCAGCTCTGTGTTGGCATGTTCAGGACACTAGGCGTGTTCACTGCATTTTCAGCCCATTGCTTTGATGCACCATGAGCTTATTGGGTAAGTCAGGAATCGTTCTGTGCAAGTGAATTCATCGGCGGGCACACACATCACAGCTGCCTACTGATGGAAGGATGCGCAGGCCCAGACCTCAGACAGCTGCCCCTCTTCTGCTCTTTGGTTCTGCCTCTGGTTTTTCAAGTATTTAAATTCTGAAATTCTACTAGATTGGACACATCCTATTATGACCGGGGCTTAAGAACAGTGAGGCTGACCCCTCTCTTCAACTAGCCACCTGGTCAGCAAGCAAGGCACTCTAAGGAATTCCTTTTTCTGCCACAGTGTTTTAGACAGGGAAACTCTCAGAAGTGCCAGATTCCACCATGAAGGCTGCCACAGCATCCAGGGCTACCCTTCCAGGCCTCTGCCTGGGGAATAGAGTTGACTGACAGCCACTAGCTGTGCCCTCTGGGTCCCCACGCCGTGTTCATGCAAGCCACACCTGTCTCTCTCAGCTGCTTCCCACGAGACTGGTGTCCGTTTGAGGCAGATATCCGTGACTTGACTTTAGGGTGGGGCCATCATGCTTAAGGTGGGGTTTTGTTAATGAGCAATGTTACTTGAGAAACCTCCTCTGTTAACCTGGTCCAGGTTTTCTCAGACCCGTGCCATCGTCTCCAAGTGCCTTCCTCACGGTTCTCCACCTTCTCCCAGCTTCAGCCCTGCGTGTTGCTGAAAGTCTCTCTGCTCTTTACTCTTGGCAAACACATTCCCTAGTAAAGCCATGCTCATTCCTGCCCTAGAGGCCTCTTTTTGGCGTAGCCAGCAACATTCAGCCTCAACTCACGAAGGACAAAAATTGCAAGCAGAATTCACCCTCCTCCCTCCTCGGCTGGTCTGCAAGTTGATCTTCCCCAATTTCACTCATTCTCAACCGTAGACCACCAGATATTTATCTTTACTTGTGGCCATTCATGAACTACACTTCTATGTTTGCACATACCTGCCATGTGTCCAACCCTGGACATAAAGGTTCTTGGTTTAAAGTTCCACTGGTCTCCCTGAATCCCTCTCAAGCACAGCAGAGGTGGTCAGTAATGTCCATTTTACCTCTCCTGTGCTATCACTTCATGTAGCTGAGCCAGGTATGCTCCATCTATTTCATATCTCCTAACACCTATAGGGCAGTGCAGAAAGTGGGGCGCCTGTCAAATGCGGATGATCATATCACATGGCATCAGTCATCTTAGAGAGCACTCAAGTGAAAACTTATGCAATGTCAACCCAGTTTCAGTCACGAAGAGGCCCCTTCTCACACCGGAAATGAAGCAAACAGATGTGCCCTCAGACAGCCGAGCCCAGCTTCAGAGAGGAGACTGGGTAGAGGCTGCTGCCATTAAATTAAATCCCGCTTCCTTCATCTCCTGTGGATGGGTTAGCATATTCAGACCTTCATCATCCTGTGTGGGACACTGTAGTCCAGGAGCATCTGGGGATATAGCAACTTTCCCTAAGCCACCAGACTTTGACTCCACTCCCATGACCGGGGAATGCACTAGGGTCCGAGGATCTAATAGTCCCATGGTAGCTTCTGTGGTTTCTCTATATGGCATCTAGTATCTCACTGAAAGATCCATTTGTATCTGAAAAGCCTGGGCAGGAGAAATGCTCAGTCAGTAAAGTGCTTGTGTTACAAGCATGCAGACCTGAGTTCAGATCCCCAGTTCCTAGGTAAAAAGCCAGGGATAACAGCAAGTATCTGTAGTGCTAGCCCTGGGGATGAAGGGAAAAGCAGCTCTCTGGAGCTCATTGACTAACCGACATAAATAAATTAATGAGCTCCAGGTGCAGGAAGAGGCTGTGTCTCAAAAGAGGGAGTTGTCCAATTGCAGAAGACACCAGACATGGACCTCATCCTCCACTAATACAGACATGTACATGGGCACCCTTGTGTACACATGCGCACAAATGAATATGTTAATATGGGTACAACACACACACACACACACACACACACACAAGGCTTCAGTAGTTCCCAGGAGCCTTAGAGAGACAGCTTGAGCTGCTGTGTCTAGTGTGTCAGCTCTGGAAGGCTGACTACAGCCGGTTCAGCTCTGCTGCTTCCCCTTTATCACCCTAACACATGTATGGTACCCAGGCCCACACCCAATGTATATCCATTTGCTCTGGCTGCTCTCCAATGCTGAAAAAGCCATGGACTTAGCCCTCACCTTTATGACTTAGCTGGTTTCCTTCATCCATCTAAAGTACCTTGCCTGCCACCTCGCTAACTGACAAAGCTGACCTTGTTTCTGAGGAGAGGGTGGCCTTCCTTATGAGCCCTGGCTCAGCTACCATGAAGTGATGTCATAGGAGAGGTAAAATCGATACCACTGACCACCTCTGCTGTGGTTGTGAGGGCTCCAAAGAAAGCCTCTGTCACTCCACTCTGTGTTTGAGTTGCTGTCTCTGTCACATGGGAAGTGGCCCAGGGAGACGGTGCTTGTCTCTGGTTAGGGTATTTACTGAGATCAAGTCTACTTTTTTTCCACTTGGCTGTATTTTCTGTATATATTTTAAGTAACAAGTCTCAACTTTTTTAATAATGAGGAAAAAAATAAGATTATTTCAGAGAGGACATGAGCCTGGCTTATAGCAGGACATTTGCGATTTGTCTTTGCCACCCCAGGCCCAAGACTGGAACACATGGGGCAGGTATTCATTGAGACTGTTGACCAATCTGCTAAGAGCTAATGCTAGCCCTCTGGCAAAAGAGAGAGAGAGAGGGAAGGAGGGAGGGAGATCGAGAGAGAGAGAGAGAGAGAGAGAGAGAGAGAGAGAGAGAGAGAGAGGTGCTCGACTATATCCCTAGGTCCTTTCCTCCTGTGTCACTTGCTTCTCAGGTAGGGGCACCCGACCCCAGACCAGTTCCATGGCTCTGCCCTTCCTGCCCTAGGATAAGTGCCTGTCGTAGCTCTGGAACGATCACACCCATGCCCCAACCCCAACTCCAACTCTAATGTCATTCACCAGGGCAAGACTACTGAGCTGTGATAAGGTTTGTGCATCCACATTGGAGAGCCTGGAGAAGGTCAGGCCATCACACCAGGGCAAGTACAAGAGAATGCAGCTCAGACACAACCTTACCTCTATGCCATCACCTCTCCTCCTCTTCCTCCTTCCCTCCTCCCCTTCTCCTCTTTTTCTTCTTCCTGTTCATTCCCTTTCTTCTTCTTCCTCTATTCTCCTGCCCTGCCTCCCTCTTCCCTCCCCAGGTCCTTTCCCTCTTCCTTCTCTTCCCCTAATCCTAACCCTCCTTTCTCCTCCTCCTCCTCTTTTGTCTTCATTTTCAGATTACCCTCTGGAGTTCCTATCTGAAATCCATGCTAATTTCACCAAAGCTACCAGATCACAGTGCTTGAGAGAGGTACTGGACTTCCCAGAGAATGGACCCAGCTCTGCAGCCTGGCTGGAGGCTAGCTCCCTGGGTCTCTAAACTCCTCCTGGCAAAGCTCTAGGAAAACATTAAAAATCCCTGGCATTCCAGAGATTGGGATCTGTCCACATCCTTTACTGTTCAAAACTAGGGAATCTACCCCCTTCACTATCAAGCCACCCTAAGGCAGACCATATAACACTTTCACGGTGAGGATGGGGCAGAGAAGAGTGGAGCAGGTAGACCAGGATTTCTTTGTCCTTGTGGGTTCTACTAGCTCACGACACCACCTAATGGCCCCATAGAATCAGAACACAATCAGTATCCCCAAGTACAGCTCCATCAAGCTCTGGCATCCAAAGGGAAGAGACCTCAATCCACTCCCAGCACAAGCAGTCCTTTGTGTCCCATCTGGCAGCCCTAGCTTGCCCAAAGTCAGTTGTGACATCAGCTGACTCCCAGGACTATAGAGTGAACAGGGAGTTGGAGAGTGTTACCTCTAATAACAGAGAGCTGACGGAGGGAGGAAGGGAGGGGGAGAGAGGGAAGGAGGGAGGGAGGGAGGGAGGGGGAGAATTTCAGGGGAAGAATATGGAGTGATCATACTTTATTTTGAACTGAGTTATATAATTCCTGTGTTGAAGTTTTGAAGTTCTAAACTCTAGGACCCCAGAATGGGGCTGTGTTTAAAGAGATGTTAAAAATGAAGCCATTAGGGCAGCTCTAAATTTAGCATGAATGGTGTTTTCATGAGGGAATACATAGATAGACAGACAGACAGACAGACCCACAGAGAGAGAGAGACAGAGAGAGAGACAGACAGAGACAGAGACACAGAGAGAGACAGACAGAGAGACAGACAGAGACAGATAGACAGACAAGACTGTATGCATAAGGAAGGACAGAGATGTCAGAAGAAACCAACCCTACCAACACCCTATCGGCTCCTCAAGGGTGGTGAACCAATGGAACAAATTTGCATTGTTTAACAGCCCCCAGCCACACACTCTGTTTGGTAGCACTGTTCTAGCATCCAAGCTGATAAAACTCGATGTTCCCTGTCACAGCCTCGGGATACCTCATGCCTTTATCCTGACTTTGGTGACATTTCTAAAGCACAGGCCTTCCTCTACAGATATGGGGTTGCTATAACACAGAATATTATTTTACAAATGTCTTAGGGCAGAGATGAATAATATGCTCTACTATAAGACTTCATTCAAAAATTAATTTTCTACTTTTAATTTTAGGAGAAATAAAACCATTATTTTTTGGTAGGTCTCAAAAAAGTATTGGGCCACAGGCATGTGTCCACTGTGTCTAAGGGAGTCCCTAGAAGCAACTACTGCTGGATCTACACCAATGCTCCTAGGCATCACAGGACCCCAGATTAGGTAACTTCTGGAGTTAAAAGTATAGTTCTCAGGTGAAGTTGCCAAGCCCAGTGTGAGTGGCCAGCACTGGCCTTTGACCACAGCTGAGCAAATAAAACACAGGCTACCTCTGAGGTTGTACTTCGCTCTTGCCTGCCTCCTGCTTCCTTGCCAGGGGCCCAGAGTTTGAGAAGCAGGCTGTCTGTGGCTGCCTGAGTGCCTAGCAGAGAAGTTGGGCAGGCTCCTTTTTCCTGGGTCACACTAGGCAAAGCCAACTGGGAGAACAAATAGCTGACTTTGTGGGCTATATCTCCCCTTGCCTGGCCTGAATCCCCCTCCACTGGCCCACAACTCTCCAGGGATTCTAGAACATTCAGAGAGAAAAGACCTCATCTGTAGTAAAATACAGGACTTCCAGCCAGTAGCTTAACGAGTTTTCCTGGATAGAGAGAATAAACAAGAGCTAGCCTGGTCTGATTAGGACAGGGACCTTGACCTTCCTCAGCTCTCCACAAGCCTGGCTCAAGTACATTCCAAACACCAAAGAACCCCAGAGGATGTCTTTTGAGAAATCATGTGTTGAGTGGTCTCTGAGCTCCAGTTTGGGAGGGGTGGCCATGGTCTTGCAGTAAATGGCTGGTCATGTGGTTTAAAAAAGAAACAAAAAACAAAAAACAAAAAACCCAGTGGGGTCAGGGATCCTCAGGCTGGGGCTAAAAAAGAACAAGGTAGATGAAGTGCTCCTCAGAGGGTTCCTCTGTGGAGAACAGCAATGAAAGCAGGTCCTGTCCCAGGAGCCACGGAAAGGCAGTGGTAGTCATCACAGGAACAAGATACGGTTATCACGGACAGAATCATCGAAATGCCTCAGTCACAGCACGGCCATCACGGCCACAGCTGTCCTACGCAGAGTGTTCAAGGATGCAGCTCTCATGCACACCACTACAGGCATGTACACCAGTATAGTCATGGGCAGAACGTGTTGTGCACACTACATGTCACGCAAAACATGCCACACGCTGTGTCCAGCCTGTGAGGCATCTCTGCTGAATCCATTAGCAGTCCGGCAGGCAAGCAAGGCCCTCCCCTCCCTGGGAGCTCTGAGGCAAGCTAATCCCCACATACCTAGGACGTTAAATCACTGCTTCTGCTGTGGGCTGCCCAGGTACATCTGGCTCCATTTAGTCTCCCCCGCTGAGCAGAAACACATGTGGGCTCTGTGCTTTGAGGTGGGAGTCTGTGTGCACAGGCTTCTGCAGGCCGGTGGGGGCTGAGAGTTGTTGAGGCGGGATGTAAGGCAGCTTTTCAGAAGTGTGTTTTTTGGCAC